>JAYJLX010120970.1:0-19757 GCA_036873525.1 Chalinula nematifera
GTTAATCAATTCCCCACCTTTTTCTTGATTGGCCTGTGGGTGGGGTGGTGGGGAGTGTCTTTGATAAGTGCATTATACTCCATGCACATAACTTAATTGATTCTAAGTATAAAATGACCTAGCAATAATAATTATAATAATTATAAATGAGTATGTGGGCGTGGCTCATTATGGATCTAGATTAATTATGCATGATCTAATATATAGGGGGAGGTCCATGGAGAAGGAAGGGGAGGTATGGAGGTTCCAATTGAGACGAGAATCGAGCAGAATTGACGTTCCACTTCTCTTTTAAAACCCTTGATCATACTTACCGCCAGTATAGCCATTATCAAGCATTTTAAGAGTTCACAATTTTTTCGATGTTCCTACATATCCTAACTCTGCAGTTCCTTCTTCTTTATGGAGGTACCATTTAATTTGAACATACACGTAACCGCTGGATCGACTATAGCTACTATAATAGTTATCATTTGTAGTGACTGTAGTATTCTTTGAGTGTATGCAATTATATTACTAATATTAGACTATATAATGCTTATTTGCCAGTCGGAAATTGGTCATGTATAAATTTGAGTCTTTTGTATATAGGTATTGTTCTGAGTAACTTTAATTGGGAGTATTGTCCAACCAATATAACCGTTTTCGTTAATTGCAAAACAACTATATATGCCATTTTTAACACTACCAATCATCTGTGCAATGATGTCAATTATGAATACTGTATATTTATAAGGGAGTCTAACTTGAGTATCTATAAAACGTTTGGTCCAGATAAACCTGTTTACCCAGTAGTGATTAATGGAACCAATGGAGAGAGGTGTAACATCTCTGAGAGCAGTGTGGTGAATATGACAGCCGGAGTATATGATATTAAGTTCATATTTAATGATTTTTCTGATCTGAATAATTTCAGGTCAAAGGAATGTCATGATACTCTGTTTATAGAAGGTAAATCTGAAAATTTATTTTGCTAGATCTATTAATGAGTTGATAATGTTATTGTTTGTATTGACACTTATACTCAGCTATACTTTACCACCTGTGTCTTATAACATGACAAAAAAGGAACATTGATGTAAAAGAAATTAATGCAATTTGTAATGGGGGGAGAGGGGAGGGGTAATTAATGATCACTAAAGAATCAAAGGGCTTTAAGTGTGCATGGGTATCCTTTAATTTTACAGGCTAATTATTCATGTTCTCAATTTATTGGTGCCTGATCCTATTCCTACACCTATGAATAATTATTGTGCATGTTTATACAGTTTAGAGATGACAATTGCTGAAGTCTATAACTGTTATACAATACATGTATATGGGTATACCCCCTAATCTACCCTTATACTGTATTCATATGTTCATTTCCTGTTTGTGTTTATTATGTAGTCTTCCTTGGTCGGAGTTGTAAATTCCTTTGATTCACCCCAATCTCTTCTCTACTCCAGATATCATTCCTCCTACCACCACTATAACATGTAAAGGAGTACAGATAGAGTTGGAGTGGCCTTTCTTAGCTGAAGAATCTGACACACTGGAATATGTTATAACTGTATTGGGAACTAGTATCACCCATACCATCTATAATGCTACCAATGGTTCTACTTACCTTATCCCTTATGAGGAAGGACTAGAATATAACAAGGAATATAATATAAGTTTAAGTACTGCTTACTGTGGAGGAATGGCAAGTAGCACTACTGTATCAGTATATACAGTATTAGGTATACAGAGAGGGCGTGAGAGGGATTCTAATACAGAGTACTGTAATGATGTATACTACCTTTTCATTGTATAGCTCCATCAATAGTTGTAGATGAACATGATATTGAAGACTCTTACGTCACCTTTAACTCCAGCCATTGGCGTTTATACAAGACTTTCAAGGTACATTAATAATAAAAGCTGATTCACGCACAAGATAAGTTACGACTTACGACCAAAAATACAATGATAATATGAAAGTTAAACAATATTCATTCGTTATGTATACTCTTTAATATTGACTTCTGGTATTAACATAGCCAATGTGAATCAGCTATATCAGTGGTATCTTGCATACATAAATAGTAAAATAATATTGATACTGAGTTTCTTAATTCATACTATAGATCTCTGATTGTGAACCATCACATCCAAAGATGGTCACCATAGACTTGAACTGCTCCTCCCACTCGAGCTGGGACAACCGTTCATTGTCACAGCCTGTCACTCCTCGTTACGACAACACTATGATAATTGATATTATTGTACCTGTTAATAGCCATTGCTTGGTTACGCCTAGTTTCCGTAACGGAAATTTAACAAAGCGTTTGACTGATTCGTTCTTTAGTAAGTAAATACCACATACATGCTGTATATAATATACGTTCTTTGTTTTTTTTTGTTATTTTAGATACGAATCAACTCCTATCATGTTCTTTCTCTGTTAGTCGAGATATTGTTTTGATGTCCTGTAAATTCTCTCAATTCTCTAGTTTATGGGGCTGTAGAATAGTAATGAATTCCACTGTAGACTATAACACTAGGTATATCGATATAGCAGCCAATTCGTCAAGTCATGAACAATTCTCTAATGTTCCTAATGGTTTGTATATGGTGAATTGCTCTGGGCTGGAAGAGCAGACTGGTACTGGTGATATGAAAGTTGTAGACTATGATGATATTGGTTATAGCTCTGTTATTACTGTGGAATCAGGTTACAGATGTGATACAACAACTATTTTACCTTACAGGTGTGATACAACAACTATTTTACCAACTGGAAATCCTATCCAAACATGTTAGTATAAGCTATTGTACAAAAACATAAAACCTATTATGCTTCAAACTAATTTTTTTCCTACACTGTAGCTAGTGATCCTACGTGTACTTTGGAACTTGTACTGTGCATAGTCATTCCAATTTGCTGTTCTCTTGCAATCATAATTATAGTTCCAAGTAAACATTTCTCAACACTTTAAAGCTTTATAATAACTATGATTATAATTATATAGTATCAGTGTATTATGTTGTCAAAAAACTTAAAAAATTCAAAAGATATGGTAAGTTTCTTTTTGTTGTGATTCATCAGTGTGATATATATATACTCGCTATTACAACTGCATGTTGCTCTTTTATTTGATGACTATATTTTATATAGATCTCGCTCAGATAAGGGATAAGGGCGTGAGCAAAGTACTTGAAGAACATGAATTGTGAGTCCACTGGTTTTTATAGCTAATTATGTCATTTATCACATGATGGTTGATTATGTATACATGTAGGGATGATTTGGATGATTCAGATACAGTAAGTATGGAATAACAGTTATGAGGAATTTCCTTATAATTAAATGTTTACCTATCACAAGAATATTAATAATCAGCGTGGCTTAATGGCTTCCAAACCACAAGCAGCAACCACTAGCCATGAGGATAACAATAAGGTGATTGAGTATGGACATATATACACAATATACACACATGCAAATAGTCATGTTATGTGGACTTATAATTGACTCACAGTACTACTGAATCGCACTGCCACTATACACTATTCATACTTTCATATGCTATAACTGAGTTCCAATAACCTCTGGTCTGCTTTTTGAAAGAAATTTGATTTAGTTATAAGTATGCTGTATACAGGAGCCTATAATGAGTCTACATGGATTGGAAAATAATCACTTTATTTCCACCCAAACTCATGATGGGCTGCTTCTGTTACGTACAATAATATTATTAATTTTGCCATTTATTTTTGTAGAGTACTACTGTACAATCAAAACCTAAGGTTTGTTTTTTCATTATTAAATACACATATATACAATATTTAATTCTATGTCCTCGATTTTTGTTTATTTTAGAGTGTTATAGAAAGCACTAGGTAAGCAACTTGTATAATAATTACCAGTAGTATATAGTTCTATGTTTTTTATGCATTTATAAATTGAAGTGAGCGAAGACCTCTTATGTCAGAAAGCAGTACATATACAACAACTGTGGTATACATACGATATTTTCTATTTTATTGTATTATAACAATAAATTGATCATTTCAGGAATACAATGATGACGGAGTAGCTGATATGAAGCCACCCGAATCTCAACCTGATCATAAGATAAGGAGAGAAGAATTTGTAGCAAAGCAATTACTTGCTGGCAATACTACTACTACAGACACAGAAGAGAGTAATATTGAAGTAGAACTGGAGGTGAATATATTGTGTCAAATGCGTTTTGAAACAGCTAATCTTTTTGATTACCATGTATTCAAGTAGACGTAGGTGCATAAGCATTTGTTCTGTTTAAATGAATTTTTTTAAGTAGCCTTGAAGCGTACACTAATTTGCCACTTAAAATAATAATTATTGTTGTGTATTAGAAACATTTTTCCATATGTTATGTGACTTATGAAATAAGAATAAACAAAAAAATGGCGGCCATGCATGTTGGTGTACTACTTTGTATTGATCAAGTAGCAGCTTCTAAATTTCTCATCCAATTTACAGAAAATTTGTTGTTTAACAAGATGCCACTCTGTGACTGTATATATACCCAAATTTCCCTTGCGTATTTTCATTACAATCCCGACTTGTTCAATCCAAAGTTATACACCCCAACATGGCTGCCATGTTTTAGTTTATTCCTGAAGTCAAGTGACGTATAAAAAGTTGGTTTGTGTTGAGTTGTGAATACAGTGGAACCTCCAAATAATGAAACTTTTGGGACTAATAAATTACTTCATTACTCAGAGGTTTTCTTTAAAGAGAGGTTGCTTAAGCATTGTTTTACTGGGAGGAAGGGACCTCAAAATCTTTTCATTATACAGAGGTTTTCATTAAAGGGAATTTTCATTATCAAAGGTTCCACTGTATTAGTGTTCATTGATCATGTATATTGATTGTGTAGTCACAGTGGGCAAGCTTATAGTATCAAAGTGTGTGGGCGGAAATTTGAGAAATCAGTTATCTAGTAACCAAATCACTCAACATAAACAGAATTTAATTAGCCTATAACACTGTTATTTTAGTACACCGGTGGGAATCCTTCTCTGCCTCATCCAATATCAGCTCCTCAGCCTTCCCCTGATGGTGATGTCAATATTACTAACCAGTCAACTACAGCCAGCGACAACAATAGTAGCGATGATACAGCTAATGGTAAGGATAAATATTCAAGCTTACTTTCATAGTCCATTTTTAATCTTTTATAATAGTTTTGAAAGATTCTGAAGAAGAAACAAGCAGTTTGAGTGATAAAGTTAGTTCATAAAGTTCATAAAGATAAAGTTATCTCAACTGTATACTGACAATATACCATAGGCTGGGTTTTGATTACAATGATTTTTAAAAATGAATTGTGACAGTTTTTACCCAAAATTTGCAGTTATTAGAAACACTATATATGTCAAAGTGGATGAAGTGTTGCTTTTTAAGTAAAAAAAAAATGTTGTTAATCATGCACTGGTAGAAAAGGGTAATTTTTTACATTTGTACATACTCAAGACATACCACATGCTACATGCAGTTATTAAAAACTCATTTTACATGTTTTGGTCACTTCACATAATTTAAAATAAATTATGTAATCAAAACCTAACCTACAATAGTATAGTAAACAATAATATTTATTTTTTTGTAGTCACTTAATTCACCTAATCAATCTGCGGGCGTCTCTCCAAGAAGTGAAGGTGAAAACGAACTACTGAACGCTGACAGTCAAGAGCCTGCTAATCCACCTGTACCAGTTCAAAATACTAGTACTGTAGACAATTCTAAACCTGTGTTTATACAACAAAGTATATAACAAGTTGATCTAATGCCTGGCCGTTGCATGGTTCATTTACTTGATACAAATAATTATAGCATTACATTAATTTTTTTTAACAATAATAATAATAATAATAATAATAATATTATTAATTTAAACTGGGCAGGGCTCGTTTTAAGCTATGCAACCAATAATAACATTATTATATAAACATCATAGGATGCCCTAATCAATTTCTTTATGCACTATTATATATATAGTGTTGTATCAGTCAGTAGTGTATCAATTGAAAGAAAATGTTTACTCAACTCCTGCTGGGCCTACTGTTAGCCCTAATACTACAGCTCCTACTCCTTTATCCAGGTTTAGTCCTTTACTATAGTATATAATAGTATAGGCACTACTATAGCTGGTTGCATGAAGCATATAATAGGATGTTCTTTATAGATCTCAGTGAATACTTTGCATAGTTATTGTTATGCTAGGGATATGATATGCTCCACTGTATGTGGAAGATAACATACCATAATTTAGTACACTGTAGTGTATAATAGTATAGTATCAGCTAGCTCAGTCTATGGAGTATAGCATACCCTATACATACTGTTGTATTTTGTTTTTCAAAAATACTGATACTACTACAAATTAAAGTATTGGATAGGATGTGTACCATATATGAAACAATTAATGTATCATATATTTGTTACATTATAGTCACTACCTTAATACCCCAATTGCTATAGATGCTGTTCTCAGTGATGTTGATGGGGATTGGGAGTTCTGTCCAACCAATATAACAGTGTACAGGAACTGTAATGCAACTATACACGCCATTTTCAACACTACTAGTCACAAGTGTGATGAATCAGGATTCGTGTATCACATATTCATAAGACACTCTGACTCGAATGATGTTAATGATTTCAAGAAGTTTGGTCCAGAGGATCCTGTATCCCCGGTGGTGATTAATGAAGCCCATAGCCGTTGTAACATCTCTGAGACCAGTGTGGTGAAACGGGCAGCTGGAGTGTATGATGTTAAGTTTCAATTTATATCAAACGTGCCAAGCATAATACCGAAGGAATGCCATGACACTTTATTTATCGAAGGTAAAAATATTGGCTGAATGCCATACATATTTACTGTTGGCACAGTTGTAAAATAACTCCAGTTGTTTCATGAACCGAACATATTCCATGTTTATCTCAATCCTCCCTCACACTCACACTCCCTCTCTTAGATAGTATTCCTCCTCCTATAAAAAAATTGCTATTAAATGTACATATTTCTTTTCGGTAAACAATTCCGATCGTTTCACATAAATACATTCCGTGTTTACCTCAATCCTCCCTCACACTCATCCCCTCCTCTCCCCTCTTATAGATAGTATTCCTCCTCCCATTATCACCTCCACCACTATAACATGCAATGGAGTATTAATCGAGTGGGAGCGACCTACTTTAGCCGGAGGATATAACGTATTGGAGTATATAATAATTGTTTCAGGGACTACTATTAATGACACTATCAGTGCTGCCAATAATTCTACATACCTTATTCCTTATAAGGAAGGACTGGAATATGATAAGGAATACAATATTAGTGTTACTGCTCTTTACTGTGGAGGAACAGGAAATACTACTACTACTACAGTTTATACAGCATTAGGTATATAGGGAGGATTAATGGTTTTCTATAACTACTATAATTATAACTACAAACTGTTTTGTTCAGCTCCATTGATAGATTACGTTAATGTTGAAGACCTTAATAGCAAGTTAAACTCCAGTCATGGGTACATATACAAGACCTTCGAGGTATCATAACTGTATAGTAATACTGCATGGATAGGGTTTTCAAAAGTTTGTTTTTAAGTTACTAAACAAAAACACTTAAGGATAACTATTATAATATTATTACTATTATATTATAATAATTATGTGAGAAGCTGGTGATCATGTTCTATAGGTCAGCGCTTGTGAAGTATCATATCCAAAAACAGTAACAGTTGACTTGAAATGTACCAGGAGCTCCACCCACTCCAGTTGGAACAATTATTCAATATCAAAGCCTGTCACTATTCGTCATGATAACACTGTGATAGTGGATATCATTGTACCTGTTGATAGGCTTTGTTCTATTGCATTGAGTTTCAATAATGAAAACTTGACCACATCCATCAGTTCATCAGATATAAGTAAGCAGCACTGACAGAATCTATTATGTATTTTTTTGTCTTCATTATACAGACACGAATCAACTTCAATCTTGTTCTTCCTCTGTTAGTGGGAACATTGTCTTCATCTTATGTACATTCTCTCCATTATCCAGTCTATGGGGTTGTAGAGTTGAACTGACATCCACTACAGATAGTAGCCAGATCACACAAATGGATATAGCTATGTCAAAGAGTCATGGATATTTTTCTAATGCCTCTAATGGTGTCTATGTGATTAAATGCTACGGGTTGGAAGAAATCAATCCATCTAGTACAACTGGTACAATTAGTGGTACAGCTACTAGGAAGGTTATAACCTATGGGGATGATGGTTCTCATAGTACTGTTATTACAGTGGAATCAGCTGGTTATCATTGTGGTAGTACCATAACAACAGCACCAGTACCATCAATAAATCCTGTTGTCAGAATGGGTTAGTGCTTTGCATTTATAAGGAATACATGTGTACCGACTTAATATTACAGTGTCTAAATTGTTTATGTATATAAACATGCTTTCCGGCAGTATTTCCAGCAATGAGTCAACTCAAGGCAATCTCCAATTAACTCAAGTCTTATTTTCAATTTCCTTTTAGTAGATGATCATCAGTGTACACCCATTACTGCAGCACTAGCAGTATCAGCAATAATCATTTTGATTTTAGTTTTAGCTATCGTAGTATTGAGTAAGTTTCCATTAAAATTTTTGTAGTATTTGATTTTCACTTGCTCATTTCTTATTATATGCTTTAGTGTGGAAGAGATATAAATGTACAGTCAAGAAAAAAATTACAGGTATTAAGCCTAGTTCACAATACATTGCCTAGCCAAGCATTGATGGAAATTGTGTGGGAGATTTGACCTTTAATAGTATTGCACAACACTTACATTGGAATAGACTAGGACTGATTCTGTAACATAATAATCTATTAGCACCATAATTATTGTGATCTATACTGAATACAGTACGTATATATTATCTGATGAGGCTCAACAGTGATACATGTGTTATTCACCTATATATTAATATAGATAAAAGATATTCATCTGTAAGTAATGCCCATGTAGAACTCAGAGAGCAGTTTCCGATAAGGTGAGAATGGCTTAATTATAGTTTGAATGATCAGTTGAATC
Organism: Chalinula nematifera; assembly: GCA_036873525.1. Classification (NCBI taxonomy): domain Eukaryota; kingdom Metazoa; phylum Porifera; class Demospongiae; order Haplosclerida; family Chalinidae; genus Chalinula; species Chalinula nematifera. Next base: position 9,105 of record JAYJLX010120970.1, read on the forward strand.
TTCTATATTTTTGTATTTTATATAGTGTGACAAATGTGAGTATATGAAAGCATTAAAATTTTTGAAAGAACTTAATTATGAAACTGACTTAAATGCAGCCAAAAGTAGTAGACGAAGGGCAAGAACAGATGATTGAAACTGACTTTAATGTTGATTCTCAAGCAGTAGAGGGCCCAAGTGATGACAAAACAGAGTATGCCATACATACGTACGTAGCTTGTTATATAATAGTCGTACAAAATGTTTATTCCCTATAATTATACACTATATAGAGATAATGAACTAACTGTGAGTCAGAACAGGAAGATCTTACAAGACACTCCAGTGATTTCTGAAGTCCCAAATAATAGCGAAGACAATGAGTATGTTATCAAAACATTTTATCCTTTTACTTTACCTGCATGCTTGCACGCATCTTGTACCAGCAGCAGAGAAGCGGAGCAGCTCATCCCAAACTAGTTAGTGCCAGAAAATTTATCATATGAATGCATGACTTTATACAGTATGCTGTTGTAGTAGTAAGAATGCTGCCATGCATGGGAGTATCCAATCACTTTCCAAGAAGAGGTAAACCATAAACAGTTGGCATATTTAAATTATAATTAAAAACCATTTTAATTCTGCCAGGAAATCACGTAATTCTGATCATTGGCGTTCTTCGGTGAGAAAAAAATACAAATGATAAAGTTATACAGTGGAACCTTGTTTAATGCGGTCACTCAGTATAGCGGTCAACTTGCTTATAGCGGTCAGGAAGTCTGGCCCTAATTATTACTAATTAACTAAAGTACCTCTCAGTATAAAGGCCACCTTGATACAAAAGCCACTGAATTTTGGCCCGTAGTGACCATTATAATGAGGTTCCACTGTATAAGTATTTCTTTCATATCCTTAATAAAATCAGGTAGCTAGTGGAAATGAAGAAAGGTATGGGAACTATTGTTGGTGTTGTAATCAGCACAATGTGAAACAATATTTTTGAGTAGCGGTGAAATTTCGCCACAGCCACAACAGTCACAACCTCACCAAATAAGAAGAAAAGGAAGCATGAGCTCGTCATCAGCGGTAATAAGGAGGATTTACATCATAAACATAACATTTACATAACATAAGCGAATACATGGGAAGAGTATAAACCATTCACGTAACATAAAAGTTGAATCAAATTCAACTTTGAACGTCATGTTAACGATTTGTAGTCTTTCCATGTATTTGTTTACATTACGTGAATGTTATGTAAACGTTACGTTTATAATGTAAATCTGCCTTTATATTGTTATCTAATACCCTACTTGACCATGAGTTGATGTATTTTTTTTTACTTCACTTAATTTTATAAAACATTTTTTTTTGCATTTTAGGGAGCCACAAGATTCAGAGACTCTAAGTAAACAATGATAATTTTTTTCTGCAATTATTTACTACATGCAATTATATCACATCCTTTGTTTACAAATGAAGGCCACCAGCACGCAGGGACACCAGTACTACACCTCTTTTAGAAGCAGAAAAAGATAGTGATGCATCACCTCAGGCTAGTTGATTTAACTATATGATCATTAATTTTTAATTACTAAGTTACCCTTATATTTTAGGTACCTGATGATAATCGAGAGCTACCGCCCTCTGATAATACAACTGGTAAAGGAACCCAAAGAGAAAGTATTGTTATGAGTGACTCACAACGTGTCAAAATAGCGAATTATAATGATCCTGATATTAACTTGGATGTTACGAATAACATGTATTGGAATCAAGAAATGGTTAGTATTATTGTAGTATATTGATTGATTACTTTTTATTCTTTTGTTTTTCTTTATCAGATTAATAGTCCAACTCTTTCCTCCCCTTCTGGTAGATCAAGTAAAACCGATCAATCTAACAGTATCATTATCGATGGTAAGAATAATAACTATTAATAAATTTTCATAAGCCATGGAATCATGTAATTAATTGCTACCATATAGCTCCACCAGAACCAATGATACTGAACAATGAAAAGTTGGTTAAAGTGAGTTAATTGAAATGTCAAAGTAATTTCTTAATTGCCTACTTTAAAAATTATATTTAGTCATCTGAATCTTCAACTTACGCTTCAACTAAACAATTATCCGCTACTTCTAGTGATGGAGACACTGTCACACTGGACCAATCGTAGGGGAAGATTCCATTTAGAAAGTTAAAAACATTAAACTGTCCATACTTTTAGTTTGTTAGACATTGATATATTAATACAACTAAGTCTACCTGAACTTAGCAAAATTTGTAACTGAAGCTTGTTGGGTGGGGCTCGTAAATTCATTAATATTAAAAAGAATAAATTTAATAATAAAGATGGCTTCCAATTTAAGCAAGCCCCGGATGCCCCGGATTTCAGAGTATCTGATGCGATCTGTAGTGGTTACTTTTGTGAGTTCATTTAGACTAGAGTAGTTTATAAGGAGCAAGGATAGTCAAGAGAAACAAAAGTACACTCGGGAAAAGTTACTTTGTTGCGTTGGGAACCTTAGGGTAGGTGGTGGGGTAAGGGTTAGCCGTGGGGTTATCATAAGCTATACGTGTAGACTTCTGGTCGGGCTCAACCGCAGCCTAATTTCAAACTACCACACCCCATTACCCCTTATTTTGTCCCAATCTACTCCTGATTTTGTCAAATTTTCATTTTCAATTTCATCATGGATGGGACCATTAAATAATTTTGATATTGACTGATTAAAATTGCCGCTTTGAAACATATAACATAATAGAGAATTGAAAGATTTATTGCCTGATGCATAAGGCTAATTCACACTACAAACGTAACAAAACGTAACGTTAACCATAACAGAAGCGAATACATGGGAAGAGTACGAATCGTTACCATAACATAATGAGTAGAAAAAAATTTAATTCATTACATTACGGTAACGATTCGTACTCTTCCCGTGTATTCACTTTCGTTATGATTAACGTTACGTTTTAATACTGGAGTATGGTCTTTATCACAATTCAGCTTCCCATATGTGCTCTTTATATTAATAGCTAACTGCTGTACTATAAACTTTTCTACCCGAGGAGATAATCTTTGGGGGCATAGGACTGATAAGGACTGGCAGGCATATGAATGGTACTGTTGACCCTGCTCCTATAGAGGGGACTCCGTAATGTATAGAGACCTGTTTGGTATACCAGAGGCATAATTAAAAGGTGACGCATATATTTTATGCAATGTATGTACAATATGGTAGGCTATAAAAGCCCCAGCCATACACCCATTAGCTTATCAACTTATTTTCAGTGCATTTATACTACCCAATCAGATTGCTTAATTTAGAAGCATTTAAACCACACTTACTAATATTGTATTTTTTATTAATATATTAACTGCCTTCTTCTAAGCATCAACCTAAACTTCCAGCTGAACAAATTTTTGGATGAAGTACATGCAACTAATGAGATATTTAGTATTTACTTAATTACTAACCAATGCTTTCTATATTTCACCTTTAGTTGTCAAATTTTTTTAATACATGTGCATTATTAAAACATAAAAATCGATAGAAATAGCTAAAAACATTGTAATATAGTAAATATACACAGTGCAATATTGGCATAATTGCCATATTCTAATTAATGCACTTCAACTGTGATTTCTAATTTACCAAATGGATAAACATCAGCGTTTTCGTGAGGGAAAAAACATTCACAAGAAGCATGATAATGGGGGCATTTTGTTTAATTGCATATATTCACATGGTAATAATTTTACTGATTGACTTTCAATTCGGAAAAAAGCGAAACTTTCCTCATTCGAAAGATTCCACGTATACGGTATTCAATTCATTTGTAAAACATAATGTTGAACATGCGATTAATTGGATGTAATAAAGTATATTGTTTTATTCTGTTTTACATGCACAGTATATCCTTGCCTTTGTTGGTTGTGAAAGATGGCCTCTGATAGTAGAGTCCTTGTGTTGGATTCTGGTGTGTCGTTGTTGTCCTTAATTAGTAGAGTAACAAGGGATGGATCCATAGCAGTTACTGTTGGTGAGGTACAGTATAAACCTATAAGCCTCCTCCACGTACATACATGTATATAAAAATCAATAAACTGGGCCACAAGCTATGTATATGATTCTATTACTTGTTGACAACCTGTATCTTTATATATTGGTATTAATTCTTAGCATCCAGAAACCTCCCTACAGATAGCATCCACTAACGGGGGAACACAACAGCTACTCAATTGAAGACACAGTCAGACTCCAGCATTAGTGAACTATCAAGGAACATGACTTTGTAGTCAGGTACAATGTATAAGCTGGGGGATATGGGGGAACTAAGCAAAGTAGAGAAGTAGAGTTGACAGCCATTTTCGTGTACACGCAACTATAATTTGGTGTGTTGATTTTATATAACCATCAATAGAAGAGATTGTGTTCCTCCCTTACAAAGAAATACCCATTATAGTTAAGAAGATGACCTATAATAATCATTCCTTGATTACTCAGACTCACTCTTATTAATTCATTCCCATTTTTTCGTTTGATACCATACCATTGTGTAGTCATGTGCAAGCTTATAAAGTGTATGGGCGGAATTTTTTGAGAAATCCAAACCACTCGACAAAACAGACTTTAATTAGCCTATAACACTGCATGTTATTTTAGTACACTATAGTGGGAATCCTTCTCTGCCTCATCCAATATCAGCTCCTCTGCCTTCCCCTGATGGTGATGTTGATATTGCTAACCAGTCAACTACAGCCAGCAACAACAATAGTATATAATTATAATGAAGATACAGCAAATGGTAAGCTATAGGGTATATAATATTCAAGCTACTTATAATTTATGGTCCATTTGTAATCTTTTATGATAGTTTTGAAAGATTCTAAAGAAGAAACAAGCAGTTCGAGTGATAAAGTTAGTTAAATCTCAACTATATACTGGCAATATACTGTAGGCTGGGTTTTGATTACGATGATTTTTTTTTAATTTTGAATTACAATGATTTTTTTCTCAAAATTTGCATAAATTATGGTTATTGAAAACACTATATCAGTGTGGGTGGAGCCACCATATTATATTGTTAGTGGTTAGATATAAGTACATTTGTAGTTGATTTCTGAGTGAAATATGTGAAAAAAAAGTTAAACAACTAATGAATAAATTCCTTTGAAGTTTAAAGCACTAATGAGGGTTCAAAATACCATAAATCCCGTCATCACGCCCACGTTATTTAAATCAGTTATAAACCTCCACCTCGCGTATAGATTACATTTTGAACCCGCGGGCTTCGCTCTTGGGTTCAAAATGCCATCTAACCCTTGGTGGCGGTTTATAACTTAGATTTGTTAATCCGGTATGCATAGGCGGAAAAGTGGTCAGGTAAATACCCCTCCTGCCCCCCCCCCCCCCTGGCATACCTGGCTGCTGCATCTACCACTGAATGTGCAATTTTTTACATTTGTACTAACTTTAAGACATACCACATGCTACATGCAGTTATTAAAAACTCATTTCAAGTTACATGTTTTTGTCACTTCACACGAGATAAAATATGTAATCGAAACCCAACCTATATATATGATATAACAGTAAACTATAATATTTATTTTTTTGTAGTCACTGAATTCACCTAATCAATCTGCGGGCGTCTCTCCAAGAAGTGAAGATGAAAATGAAATACCGAACTCTGACAATCAAGAGCCTGCTAATCCACCTGTACCAGTTCAAAATACTAGTACTGTAGACAATTCTAAACCTGTGTATGTTTAAACTGGCAATAAAGTAATAACAAATTGATCTAATACCTCGCCGTTATACATGCAGGTATGGGTCATTAACATGATAGTATTCACGTTGTTTTTTTTTCTTTTTATCATGACAATAATTATTTATTATTAAATATAAACTGCATGCATGGGCATGCTAAACCCAATAGTTATTATTATATAAACACAGGAAGCCCTATAGCTAGTAAATCTCTTCATAGACTATAGTGTTGTATCAATCAGTATAGTATCATCAATTGAAGGAGAATGTTTACCCAACTCCTGGGCCTACTGTTAGCCCTAATACTACAGCTCCTACTCCTTTATCCAGGTCTAGTCCTTTACTATAGTATATTATAGTATAGCTGGTAGATAAATCAAGTTGCATGAAGCATATACATGCAGTCATATCTCACTAAGAAGAATCCCACTTTTAATTATATATAGGATGGTCTTTTCTCAACAGCAATATATTTCAGTGAATAATAATTGCCTTGCTATGTCTATGCTAGTGATATTATATCCTCCACTGCATGTATGTGGTACTATACAATATACACTGTAGTGCATGCAGTATATGTAATATAGATCTAGTCTATAGTATCAGCTATTTTATGGAATATAGCATAGCCTATAAACTGTATTTTATTTTTCAAAAATACCGATACTGCTATATAAACTAATAAGATTGAATGCGTGCCGTATGTAAATGAAATTTCAGAATTGCATAAAACAATAATATTATTATTAATGATTGAATATTTTGTTATAGTCACCACTATACCTTACCCCATATTGCTATATAGATGCTGTTCTCAGTAATGTTGATGGTGATTGGGAGTTCTGTCCAATCAATATAACAGTGTACAGGAAATGTAATGCAACTATATATGCCATTTTCAACACTACTAGTCACATATGTGATGATTCAGGATTTGTGTATAACATTTTCATAAGACACTCTGACTCGAATGATATAAATGATTTCAAGAAGTTTGGTCCAGAGGATTCTGTATCCCCGGTGGTGATTAATGGAGCCTACAACAGCCGATGTAACATCTCCGAGACCAGTGTGGTGAATCAGGCAGCTGGAGTATATGATATTAAATTTCAATTCGTTTCAGATGTACCAAGCGTAATACTAAAGGAATGCCACGACACTTTGTTTATTGAAGGTAAAAAAATATTGGTTGGCCGTTGACTATGCATGTTTATCATAAGGAATCCCATGCGTGCATATTTAATTTCCTCAGTTGTAAATAATTTCGTTGTTTTTATGGTACGAACCAAGTGCATTTCAATTACCTCAATCCTCCCTCACCCTCCTTAAATCTTTTCCTATCATGATCTCTAATTTTTTTTTCCTTTTAGATAGCATTCCTCCTCCCATTATCACCTCCACCACAATAACATGTAATGGAGTATTAATCAAGTGGGAGGGGCCTCCTTTAGCTGGAGGATATAACATATTGGAGTACATAATAACTGTTCCAGGGACTACTATTGCTGACAGGATCAGTGCCAATGATTCTACTCACCTTATTCCTTATAAGGAAGGGCTGGAGTATGACAAGGAGTACAATATTAGTGTAACTGCTGTTTACTGTGGAGGAATGGGGGATACAACTACTACTACAGTTTATACAGCATTAGGTATGTACATATATATCGGGAGGGTTAATGGTATTCTATTACATTATAATGCTTATATTATAAACTGTTTTGTTTAGCTCCATTAATAGATTATGTTAATATTGAAGACCTGAATAATAAGTTAAACTCCAGTCATGGGTACATATACAAGACCTTTGAGGTATCATAAATAGCATTTTTGAAGTGTGTTGAACAAAAACACTTAAGGAAGCAATAACTATATTATAATAATGATGTATTAGAAGCTGGTAATCCTTATACTATAGGTCAGTGCTACTGATTGTGAAGTATCGTATCCAAAGACTGTAACAATAGACTTACAGTGTACCGGGACCTCCTCCCACTCCAGTTATAACAATTATTCAATATCAAAGCCTGTCACTATTCGTCATGATAACACTGTGATAGTGGATATCATTGTACCTGTTGATAGCCATTGCTCTGTTGCACTGAGTTTTCATAATGGGCATCTGACCACACCCATCAGTTCATTAGACATAAGTAAGTATAGCACAGAATCTATTATGCACTATTTTTTTTGTTTTCATTATACAGACACAAATCAACTTCAGTCTTGTTCTTCCTCTGTCAGTGGGAACATCGTCTTCATCTTATGTACATTCTCTCCATTATCCAGTCTATGGGGTTGTAGAGTTGAACTGACATTCACTACAGATAGCAGTAACCAGACCACACAAATGGATATAGCCATGTCAAAGAGTCATGGATATTTTCCTAATGTTTCTAATGGTGTCTATATAATAAAGTGCTATGGGCTGGAAGAAATTAATTCAACTAGTACAACTGGTACAATTAGTATGACTGGTACAACTACTAGGAAGGTTATAGCCTATGGTGATGATGGTTCTCATAGTACTGTTATCACAGTGGAATCAGCAGGTTATCATACCATAACAACAACACCATCAATAAATCCTGTTGTGAGAATGGGTCAGTATACTACCTGTATATGAGTATATGCATACCATGTAATTAGTGTTTAATTGTTATGGCAAAAGATCATGTATATCAGCATGCTTTAATAATTGCCAATTTGTAATATGAACCTTTTATAATTAACTCTTACTCTCATTTTCTTTTTTTCAGTGGATCATCAGTGTACATTCATTACTGTACCACTAGCTGTAGCAGTTATAATCATTTTGATTTTAGTTGTAGCTATCATAGTATTGAGTAGTAAGTTTCCATTACTGAAAGTTTTGTATATCATTTAATCTTTCACCTGCTCATTTCTTAAGTATATGCTTTAGTGTCAAAGAAACGTATACGTTCACCTGACATACGACGATCTGCAGGTAATAATTTTATAGCCTATATATAGTTCACATATAAGTATAAATTAGCTATTCGACGCAAGCATGCAGTACATAAATTGTTAAGAGAGATATGACCTTACATTGATGGAATAGACTAAGACTATTCTGTTCCAGTGCCGTTAACATAGAGCTGTATACTAGCGTCATATTGTGAACTATAGGCTTATATACTGAAGCTATACATAACAGTATTATCTGATGACTGAGACTCAACAGTGATACATGTATTCTCTTTCACTTTCAGCTACAAATAGCAGAACAAAGCTTATTATTCAGCAGGATTCGAATGAGTAAGGACTCATATGTTTCATTGACTTATTATATACATTCAATATTTGTATTTAGAAATTTAGCGGAAGTTGTGAGTGTAGACAATTAAAAGAATTAAAAATGTTAAAAAGAACTTAATTTAAGAAACTTAAATACAGGTAGGAGTGACCAGGCAACAGCAGAAGCCGCCTAATATTAATGAAGAAGTAGCAACTTCCAGCAGTGATGAAGAAAAAGAGTATGTTTGCCATACTAAATAGCTTATTGTATACTGCTTATATATATATATATATAGAGTGGATGAAAAGCAATTTGCGAATCAGAATTGTAGTGAATCATTATTTATTTCGTAAGTATGGTTTTTGTAGCCAGTCGTGAACCAGTCAGTTTTAGAATTCCTTATATTTGGATGTAGAGTTATAACTTTGTGTGTTTTGATTAGAATATATACTTGCCTGTTGATACAATTTTTTTGTAATCATATAGTATGTCTCCTATACAGTTGCTGCCTTTGTGCCGGCGTTGTTATCAATTTTGTTACCTTGATTTTATTAATTATAGTTTGTAGTAAGATATATACGTTGTTTGTGAACGAGTATTTTCTATGTTGGCCTATGTCACACTACTTTTATAGTGGATATAAAAAATAATAGTGATGTATCACCTATAGCTCAGGCTATAGTTTGATTTAACTATAATATTATCATACTTTTATTAATAAGTTATACTGGCATATATTTTATGCATACCTACTCAGTGCATGCAAGAAAAAAAAAAAACAAATTTGTAATTCTATGATGTAATAGTCTAGCTCAGTCAACTAGCCAGGAAGATCCCAGAAATTTCCTATTGATCATACGCTCGATTGTACATAGACCTATACTAGCCGTAGCCATCATCAAGTGATTTAGGGAATTTGCTATGTTTTCTGTGTTTGAAATCACACTGCAGCTCATTCTGTAATACTCACAAACAACATGGTTAACGTATACATGCATGTCTTGATGTATGTGTTTCACCAATTAGTGAATAACAAAAACATATTGAATAATTAAAAATAATAAACATGTTAGAATATTATATAGTATAATGGTGTTTATTATACTGTATCAGTGTTTTATTAGTTAGTGTACATTCAAATGCCAAAAAATAATAACATAATACAGTCTTATTATTCACACAATTTGTACATTATTCTTCAACGGGAGGGGCCCATAAGCAGGGCATTGTACCAGTTCAACTTCACCCTTCACTGCCAATTGAACACTATCCAGGTCCTCATACTGCGGGTTCATAATGGGTAGAAATTGAGGCGGGGCTAGGTCCGAGGGCGGAGCAGCTGTTTCATAGCATACGTTCTCTGTAAATGATATTCCATCATTATTGATTGACAACTGATTCAGTATGACTTGGGCGTGTCTCTGTTGCTGACGGGCATCCATCTCAGCTAATGGAAACAGTAACAGTCAGTAATCATCCGTATGCAAGTGGTACATGCATACACCATAAGTATATAGTATTGTATACTGACTCTAGTTTTATTATTATATAAAGTATTTATATTTTGTATTTTATACACACAAAAGTAAAAGCAGTTATTGAAGTATTTTTGTATGTTTGATTCTTGAGACTTAC
>JAYJLX010121080.1:0-19737 GCA_036873525.1 Chalinula nematifera
CCGGGTAGGACTTAATTGGATTTTTTGCTAATTTAAAACGTGTCATTATGACGCGTGAGCAACCTCCTCTGGGTATAAGCCAAAAGACCAGACCCTCCCCGTCCGTCAGTTAAATCAATAGGGGAGGGGCTGGGAACGAGACTATCATTTAATAATAGCAGCATCGTGTAGTAGTGTACAGTTACCACTCGTTCTTATTTCCGCTGGTTTCTCTGTGACCCTCAATAGTTCCACTGCCTTCTCTTCATCTCTAGTGCGGTGGTCGAAAGCCCTGAGCAGTTCTTCTCGATGTTGTTTGCTGTTCTTTACGGCCATTATTCCACTTCCACTTCCACTACAAAATGGCGGATATTATCAGTTAGAGGTCGTGTTGAGTGTACCTTGGCTATGGTAGAATGACTAGAATCTGTAGTATCGATGCCTTCGATGGTTAGTGTAAACTGTTCAATAGATCTGCATGTTAGTTATCAGTAAGAATGCAAACAATGTCCCGTATGTCAGTTTGGCGTTATTTATGCTAACAGTGTGTGTCTATAGTACTACGGTAGCCTGGCTTATGTAAACTGTGTTATTAATGGTGGCGAGTGTGCTAGGTGTATGTGTTAATTGTGTTTGGTTTGTGTGTGTTGTGTTATTGATGGTGGCTGTAAAGTGTGTGTTGTGATTGGTCTGGCTGGCCACACCCTTCGCATTTGAGGAATTCCTGTTTTGTTCTGCATAATTAATTTTTGGTGGGGCTAAGGGGTGGGGCTGAATGTGTTAAATAATATGGCGCAGAAAGCAAGTGTTGCAATTTCGCTGTGATCAGTGGTAAGATATCTCGGAATTAGTTCATCTCGATACAATCTTCATGGAAAGGGCATGTAAGAAGTTATTACCTGTTCGGAAAAGAGCCGGGAGTGACAGTAGGAGAGTAACGTTGGCCGATTGATGAACCTAATAAAAAACGAGAGCTATAGGCAAGAAGGCATAATGCATGTCGACTGGCCATAACCAATCGGTTGAGAGAATGACAAGCACATCTTCCTAATAAAAGCTAACAAATTAAGCTTTATTTTGCTAATTTGCCTTGTTTGTAAAGTGTTCAGTTTTTCACATTCGATTCAAAAGCGATCTCCATTTGACACGTGAGCTAGACTAATAAAGAAATTCAATTGGTCACTGAACGTCATCAGAAACGCATGCTGTGACACATTTCCAGTACCTGCAGAAATCGTGCAGGTAGAATGACTAAACAGGTGTTGGTGTGATACAAGACCCTTCCTCAAATGCGAAGGGTGTGGCCAGCCAGACCGCTGTAATATATCAGTTTGTTTTTTTTTTTAACTTTAATTTCCAATAGACTATGGTACCCAGTGGGTGTGGTCACGGTTATGATGTACTTGATGAATAATAGCAGATGTTATTTTTAAAACACTCCCTTTGAGTCAGTCTATTCCTGTTTTTGTTGCTGTTTTGGTTTTTTTTTAATAAACATGATTAATTGTTAATAACATGAGTTCTAGTTATGTAAATAACTATACACTATAGCTCGTCTGCTCCTGAAGTACAGTGGAAGGGGTGTGAAGTCTATGGTATTAGATCATATCATATATTGGGTATGTCGGACAGTCAATTAACATTATCAGTGCTATAGTACCAGCAGCATGCACCATGCCAACCATGAAAGAAAATACCTCACTGAACCATCATAGAAAACACACTTTTGTGCTGTCATATATGTTGTTGGATTGAGTGTTTTAACAGATGTATCTGCTATTAGTGTGAAACACGGGTATTATACTGAAGCAATAGTGTGGTAGTGATAGTTGTATGTTGAATTGTCTCCAAAAGCGAGCCAATATGCAATGAATAGGTCTAAAAATAGTACTATAACTATACCCACTTTCAGCCTTTATCATACATAACTATACACCCGTATACAATACTGAGCCAACAGAAGGAAGGGGTAGAACGCTATTACATAGTTAAATAGGATAGCTTGTATAGTGGAGTGGTTTTGGGTAAAATACATATTGTGGGGGCCAAAGAATGAAGGTAAGATTCCAAATACTGTATGGGAGAACAATGTAACCACTCCACCCAATAGATAAACCAAATGTCGCAAAAATGATTGTAAAAGCCTTGGCCATCATTTGAGTTGAGTGATCCTTGATTAAAGTTCACATTCAGTAGAGCTATTACAGCTATCATAACTGTTACTGGTATAAACTTGAAGGCTATAGACCCCATCCTTCAATAATTTTTTTCCACTCACAAGAAACACAAGGTGGTGTTGGTACATTAAAGGCTACTCCACATTTAACATTACTATACAGTTATGTACAGTCATTGAATCTTTCCAGAGCCTCGTTGATGGTAGCTCAAGTGTTATCTATGCTAGGATTGTGGTCTGCACGCCTCATCACTACCATTTACAATATCCATAACATGCTCCCTGCAGGGATACGGCCATCAGTAGACATGGCTGGAGAGGGAACACATGGAGGAAAAATATTCTTTGAATAATTGTAAACTGGACAAAAATATGCTTCCTTACAACTGTTGTTCAGTTGATAACAAGCATTAACAAAAGACTGAACAAGGACCAGTAACATGATGTGTACTATGATAACACTATAACCTTCTGGCTGCACTTAACAGGACAAAGCATGCTTTTGTTACACAATTATTGTATTTGGATGTGCTATGCAAATGTCAGGCCATACAATCTAGTCTTTTACTATAATCCAGAGTGAGATTGCATGCAAAAAAGGTTACACGATTAGTAAGGATGCTGTGATCAACTGTTGTGTACTGATGCAATTGCACTTTTATGTCTCATTTAGTTATGGATTTGTTCAGACGAAATATTGAGAAGGAACGCTTGATATCGAATTAATAAAAGCAGAAGGCTTACATGTATCTACTCACAGCCATTTTTTCCCATAGTCTACTTGCTAAAGTTTTGGAGGTGTGGCTGGCGTTTTAATATTAATAATTATTAACTTGACGACAGAATCTGCCTGCGGTTTCGTTCATGCCAGCAGAAAGAGGGGAGGGAAATATAATATAAAGAGGAACCTTCATGATAGATACTAGCCAATGGAGAACCCGTATTGGTCATTGGAACCATCGCTGTTCCAGTTGTTCCCGTGTATCTAGTAACAGTACATCAACTGATAGTCTGATAGCAGCCGCTATTGGTACTATACTGGTGAGGAGTCTGGCTATTATATTAGTTATAGTGCTGATGCTATCAGGAGATATTGAACTCAACCCAGGACCAGGTTATTAAGGGAACATAATTGGGTAGGGAAGGGAATCGCAGGAGGGGAAGGGAGAGAGAGGGTGTGGCTGGGGCCATGGACCATGAAGGAGCTGAAAAATGAAGTTATGTGCTAGTATTGGTATTTCAGGTCTGCCACCTCAACTAGAAGATGTATTCCGTTGTCTCAAAACTCACTCCCACCTGTGGGAGGATATTGGTAGAGACCTTGGGGTTCCAAAGGATTTTCGTGTCGAGCTACAGCAACAAGGCCTACAGAGAACTAACAAATCAAAACTAGAGGACGTCCTTTATCGCTGGATCGAATCAAAGTGTTCAGAGGTATCCTGGGACCACCTGATGGAGGTACTACGAGACGAACTGGATATGGCCGCTACTGCTGATGAGATTAAGGAATATCTACTGAATCATCCTAAAGCAAGGGAAAAATATGGATGGACAGATGCTAGTGGTATGATGATTGTGGATCTATAATAATATAGTAATGTATGTGGTTTATAGCTCACAAATCAGCATTATCAACTTTTTTTTAAGTTTCATAATTATTTTCGCAGTTTGACAATGGCGTACCATCATAGCAGGTAAAATTGGAGGGAAAAATATTTGGCGTTTTTGTTCAAAATCAAAATTTTTCCTCTTTGATTACTTCCTGTTAGAAGCCACTTATACATCCATGAGGTGCACTGCTGTTTGTTTATACAAGAGTGGGCTTGTAGTTCAGCCTGTGTGATTAGATAATAGTACACTGTGAATACAGTTGAGTCAGCCATTTTGAATGCCAAATTCACCTTAGTTTTCTCCCTCCAATTTTACCCGCATACAGTATTCATATTTCGCTGCATTTTTTTGTGTAGTGTTATAAAAGCTTGTCACTCAGCTGGGTTAGAGGAAATCAAAAATGTTGCATGCATTAACCACAAATTACATGCTCAGGCCTTGAAAAAAATGAAACATTATGCCAGTGTTATAATAATAGCACTATAGTGTGTATTGTAAGTTTCTTCTTTTCTGGTTATCACTAATAGCTCTATCTGAAAAGGATGACATGCCTGAGGTACCAGATTCTGTTTTGAATGGCACTGATGGAGTCATATATAACGGTACTTGTGGATGGAGAATGTGTAGTTACAGGGATTTACATGCCTGGAGATTACGGGATCCTATTGGGCAGCCATCTAAAAGGAGAAAAATGAGTTTGCCAGGTATAGAGTCTACATGATGTGGAATATGATTTGATTCCAGCAATGAGCTCAATTGATAGTATAAATTTACTATAATGAATGTATTCCTTTATACTTATAGATGTTGAACCATCGGACAGCCACCAACAAAGCCCAAGTGGACTACCAACACTACAAGGCCATATTCATTGTATAAAAGATATCACTGATGCCGAGTGTTGTAATTACTCAGTGATATGTCATGGCAGTTCCAACAAGCCTGAGGCCCTGCGTGAGTTACTTAGTTCACTTCATGAAACCAAAAATACTGAACAGTGTCAAGCACTGGCTTCTAGTTTGATTGATAAAGACATTTGTATGGGGCGTATTGAGGGGTTTCTTCAATATTCATTACCGTATCAGCACAGGTACGTTTTCTTAAACTTCCTTAAGTTCCTTCGGCAGTCTGGTATAGACACATGGAATACAATTCATTTGTATCCACCTGATGATCCACCATCTGATAAACCATTTGTTAAACCAGTTGATACCACGCCCATTGATAATACCATATGTTGTAAAAAGGTTCGAATATCCTGTGTACGTGGCTTAATAAGTGGACTATTATTACGTAGTGAAACTATTGTAAAGTGCATTGATCTGTTTTCACAAGACAAATTACTTGAATTTGAGTGTAATTTTATGGAGTTAGATTTTTTTCCAAACTACTACCGTGTATTTATCAGGGTTTTAGAACTACCTCAGATAACAAAAATTCTTTTGAAAGGTGAATTTCGACAATGGTGCTGGGAAGACCCCAAGCCTCAAAAAGGTAAAAATATTGTAGAACAATGGACAAAAGACAATGAACAGCTAAAAGAAGCTATTGCTAGTGCTTCTTCATTGAAATTATTAGTACTGTTACGACTTGACAAACCATCATACAGCAGGTCAGGCAGGTACTGTCCCGAGTGTGAAATTACCAAAGCCATTTTACAAGGAGTAGCAAAGAACAAGACCATGACATCACTAATAATGAAGAACTTTATTTATAGAGAGGCTGGACCAGCACTGGAACAATTATTGGAAGATAATACAAAATTGCAAAGACTGTGGCTCCTGGGAGAACACTACTACCAATTACTACACAATTTAAGTGAAATAAACACATCTATGATTGATTTAAATATTTTTTTGCCAAAAGATTATTTAGATTCAATATTGAAAATGAAAAACTTAAAGTCACTGGCTATTGCTCACCGCCGCTACTATTTGTATCTCCCATTCATCACTGAATCTGCTGAAGTCAGCAATACTTCATTGCTTAAGTGCTGTCTCAATTTAACTCGATTACGTACATCACATGATTTGGTACTTGAAGAGTTTGAGAAGCAGAGTACAGATCTAGAACAGATTTTGCTTCCGGAAGAACTTGAAATTGATAAAATTAGTTATTGTGTTTCGAAACGGTGCAGACCATTAAAATACCTTGAAGTTTTTGGTGATGAATGGCCAACCACTCTGCCTTATTCTCCAGAAAAAAACAATTATTCTCGAATCTTTTCTCTCCATGGAAATATAGAGGTGTTGAAGATACCAGTTAGTTGTCTTGAAGTGGCGGAATTAATTGATGTTTTGAAGAAAGAACTTAAAAACCTTCAAACTCTGGAACTAAGAATCAGTCTACATGTATCACCTGGTACATCAGCAGCTACCTATGAATCAACTGGTTATGATGTGACAGCTGGTATTTTTTCAGTAGTTAACACTGTACTACAGCACTTTCCCAAACTCAAGCAACTACAAGTTGTGAATGCAAATCTTCAATATGACTACTGTATGGAAGTTGATATAAAGGGCGACCATGTTCTAGATGAGTTCACATCAGCTGTTGTATCTCACTCTTCCATTGAATACATTGGGATTAAACTGAATCAAGTTTATGATAAACATTCATGGATCAACGATGTACTATGTGCTATACTATCAAAATGGCCTAAAGAGAGAAGACATCAAATTCCTACAGTAGAAAGTTATAGAGAGCGCGTACCCCTATGGCAATACAATATAACATTACTGAAGTATTATGTAAAAATGTGTACCAAGGTCTAAAGCACAAACTATAACACGCACTCATTCAGTATACCACAAACTACTTAAAACATAGTTTAAAATGATTTGGTGATTGATTGTTCAACTGTGCTTCAAGTTTCTGTTGTTTTATCTACACATACATACATTAGGTATTATTAATTATAAATTTTCTATTAATAACTTTAAATAAAGTTTCTTCGTTAATAATTGTTTGGTATTTAAATTTGTACATATATAGTGTTTTCCTCTTTTAACCTCTTGATTGATTTTTGTAGTTCAATTTTACTCTTTTTGCATGCTTTGGATGATTGCAAACGGAACGCAAGACAAATGACAATTGATAATAGTTATTAAGTAGTTATGAAACTGCTAAAAGGAAAAAATACTAACATGAAAAAAGAGATAATTATTATAACCATGCACGTCCACTATTAATAATTATATTCAGTAATTGAGTTAACCATTGTGTTCTCCATTTTGACGAACGTTTCAATGTGTACAGCAAGCGCGGTGTTTTAGTTTGTGTAGTAAACAATTGCTAATTATAGATTACATGCACTTTCATTATAGTGGTATTAGGTGAAATACAAATTGGAGGCCAATTTATGAAGTGAAGATTCCAAATACTGTATTGGAGAAAAATATAGCTACCTCTCATCAGATACTTATCACTGGTTAGTTGATATACTGAAGGGAAAGTTAGGCTTACTATAGGTAATGAATGGTGCGTGGTTCACAATTAGTTAAACACTTGCATTAACTGCGTGCATGATTTAATCGCCTCATTTTTACCCTTCAAGATGGTGGCGCATTAATGATATTCATGACGCTGTACATAACCTTTACATAATACACTAATAAAGTAGGAATTTGCTGTCTGTCATGGATGTATATACTGTATTATAGTTGCTTGTCTCGGTTTGAGCATGCATTTGGGCAGACAATTGTACCAGGCTCAATTTTTAGAACCTTCATTATATTAAACAGATACTGATACTTAACATAATTATTGAAGTTTAATGAGGCTCCGTCCCACTCTACTTCCGGAGACATCAGATATGACTGTAGTACTGAAGGTATTAACTAGCATAAGAAATGGTATTAATAACTTAACCTGTCTTCTCTCCTGTTATTAATTAGTGATTGAATTTACCGAATTATTGGGAATGAATGCATAAATTTCTACATTTGACTGAAGGGGATAATAATTATGAACATGTTAAAGGTTATACATGCAACACGTGTACATGCAATAGTAGTACATTAGTGCAATAGTAGTGGATTATAGTCATATGTATAGAGACACGACAGTTTGCACAGCATATAAGCTTTAAGGTTAATGGTTGTACATGGTTTGAATAGTTGTCCGCAGGTCTTGCAATGTTTTCTCGGTTTAATAACTGAATCATAGCTCCTTTTAATAGCAAAAAAACAATCATATAACCTAATAATTATGCATACATTCCTAAATCATAATGTTAAATGAAACCACCTACTGCATCATGCGGTTAAGTAAAATTATTTAATGTATGTCACTGCATGGTTAAGTTTGTTAATTATTATAGCAGTGTTCAATATGTCACTGCCACATTTTTAGCCGGGTGGATGCACCTTACGATCTCCTTCCCCTAGTAGTTGTTGACGCTCATGCCCATAGTCTCCCGGGTTAACAAGACGATCCGCCATTAGATCGTCATAACCACCTTTATTGTGATCATCAGCTTCCCTATCCTGTACATGTATGTGTATGATATATGGTCGACACATACACAGGAACCTCCTAACCATCCATACAATACAATAGCAGGTAGCAACCAGTTGGATTAGCAACATCAGTGCCACATCTGTAAAAAGTAGCCCAAAGGCAGTTGTATCATTTCCATCTGATTGGCAATTACTCACATTTAACACTAAAAGTAGCATTACTACTAACATGATAAAGATAGTGATCATTATACTTGTCTCAGTAAATGTATGAATGTTTCTTTTATACGGTCTGAACACACATATTGCAACAATTACCACACAACAAATGCCTGTAGCAATAGTAGTAATGGTTTGGGCTTGATTGGTTGGCACAAAGCAATAAAGAAATGAACTCGAAATTTGAAGAGCGAAGTAAATACCAGCAAAGCTTCGATAATCCCATGAGTTGTCTGTGCCATTCTTGTAGGGTCCTGTAAATACATCCGTTACTGATATCAGCAGGTCTTTCTTAAATTTTGTGATCTTGTTAAAACATATTTGAAAGCATTTCAGGGGATTGACTAAGAGATACACAGTAGGTATAATAATGAATACTATTAACACTAGCAGTGCTAGAGTACCAGCAGCACCATGCCAACCATGGAAATACTTGACTGAACCATCATAGAAAAACACCGTTTTGTTGTTGTATATTGTCGGTTGAAGTATTTTAACAGATGTATCTGCTATTAGTGTGAAACACAGGGTATATACTGAAGCAATAGTGTGGGGTAGGGATGGTTGGATGTTGAATCGTCTCCAAAAGCGAGCCATTACACGATGAATAGGTCTAATAATAGTAACCGCCCACTTCCAGCCTTTATCATACATAACTATACACCCATATACCATAACCAACAGAAGGAAGGGGTAGAACGCTATTACATAGTTAAATAGGATAGCTTGTAGTGGAGTGGTATTGGGTAGAATACATATTGGGGGCCAAAGAATGAAGCGAAAATTCCAAATACTGTATGGGAAAATACTGTAAAAAGCTAGTTCACTTTTGGAGATAGTGACCACCACAGATAGTACCATTGCGTAAGCTTTAGACACCATTTGACAATAGAAGATATACCCCTTGAGTGATCCTTGATTAAGGTTTACGTTCAGTAGAGCTATTACGGCTACCATAACTGTTACTGGTATAAACTGAAAGGCTATTAATAGACCCCATCCTTCGATAACTTTTTCCCGCGTACAAGAAACACAAGGTAGTGTTGGCAAGTTAAAGGCCACTCCACATTTACCATTACAGTTGTGTACAGTGATTGACTCATCAATGGTTACTTTATTACCGATACTGTACTGTAGACTAGATAATGCTGAGGATGGCTCACACTTGAATATTGTATTGCTCTCACTGCTTCCGATAATGGCTACATTCATTTTATAATAGTAGTAGTAGTTTATAGGGTCAATGAACCGTTCCAATGTGTAATTACCAGGACTAACTAGTATTATGATGGAATGGTAGATCTGAAGTCCTTCCAGAGCCTTGTTGATGGTAGCACAAGGAGTATCTCGGCTGGAATCAAATAAGCAGGTGTCAGTATAATCATCAGTACCATTTACACTATCAACGTATATAACATGCTCTTCATCCACTGTCATCAGTAGACATGGCTGGAGGAGGAACAACTGCAGGAGAGCTATTAATTGAATCATTGTACACATGGACACAAAAAAAAATTGGTTCTGGCTATCAGTATTAGGCTGAACTGTGGCCAGTATAGTCCCAGTATGCTATAATAATATCAACCCCCTGCACACAATGGGTACAGCCACCTGTTGATTATTGTTATTAATTCTGCTATATAAATTATACCTATACAGGTGCCTTATTATAGACCTTGTCATCTACCATTTTTGCTATGATAGAGGTTTACCATCACTTCCCAATCTTTTCCTTTCCCCTTCATTCCGTATGAAATGCCGTCATATCAAGTTCATGCGCCATCGTATGAAACCCTTTCAGAAAGAAAAGATTGCCGGGAATATTTTAGAGTCCAATAAGGGACTATGAGACCGATGTTGTTGTGTAGTTGATTGGTTAAATGAAATTTTGTAGGGAAAGTCCCTTAATTTGTATGCAACAATCGTTAAAGTGGTTAGCATGACAACTGATATGAGAGAGAGCCACGTACATGTATATATGTCATAATGCAGCTGAAGCAATCATTGAATAGTGTTTCCCCTATAATGCCAGTTAAACAAAGCCATGGTGGGTGCAAGTGTATGGTTGTGTTAAATATTCAAAGAAAGTGCGATTCACATTTATTTTAGCAAAGCAATTTTTGATTGATTTATTGAATACAATAGAAAGAAAGCCCTTAGAGATTAAGACATATAGACTTAAGTATATACTTGTATCAGCTATTACTTATATTGATACCATTAGGAGTAGCAAAAAAAGGAGCGAGTCAATCAAGAAATAAAAGGACCAGTATGGGCATAGAGTTCAAAGGTCATTCCTAAAAGGTGAGCTGAGTCTGTGCCTGTGTAATGAATTCAATATATTTATTGACCTCACATTTTAAATGCTATTAATAGGAACCCAAAGCAGATAGTTCTAGTGTAATATCTCCAGACCCCCTGGAAGCTATCGAATCCATAGAATATGAAGATATGGTATTAAATGAATAGATGGAGAAGGCGGAAGGAGGATGGCGGAAGGAGGATGGTAGCTTACAGCAGCAGATCATAAGGCTGCATAGATTATCTGATTATAATGAGAGGTAAACAAGGTAGACGGCTATTTAGCTATATGTCCGTGTAATATATAGTTTGATTAACTCTTTAAAAACGTCAATTAAAGGATATTTCTCAGGTTATGTAGTCCCAGCATACCTGTAATAACAGAACCAAAATTAAGCAAATAAGCCTTTTCCACCTGCTGATTACCATTTATTGATTTTGCATATTTAATACAGACCATTTTTTACTATAATTGATATTGATATACTACAGAAAGAGTGCATAATATATAAGATTGCAAAAAAGGTTGCTATAAAAAGAATTTTGTGATCAATTAAGTGTTTAAAGGTGGATTTATATTATAAACGTAACGGAAGCGAATACATGGGAAGAGTACAAACCGTTTATGTAACGTAAAAATTGAATCAAGTTCAACTTTGAACGTCACGTTAACGATTCATACTCGTTCCATGTATTTGCTTACGTTATGTGAACGTTACATAAACGTTACATTTATAATGTAAATCCGCCTTTACACTGTTGTGTATTAGAACTGTGCACCTGTCTATATAGGTATACCTATCGATATTATGGCAGGTTAATTGGTTTATTGGTGAAGAATTCTGAATACCTCTAAACAAAATGTTTCAGTTTTTTATGCTAAAAAAGGCATTCTACAGCATGAATCTGATTTGTCAGTTTAAACAAAAGAACATAAGGCTTTTTAATACTGAGGTTTCAGTGAGCGTATACAACGGATATGCATATAATTAGATAGACTTGCAATATTCAGATATATACCAGTATATCTAATTCCTATGATATAGGTATACTGGTAACAATTTTTTAAGTGCACAGCTCTATTGTGTGTATTAGAGTGATTCCACCATAGCGTATGTATTGTTCATTGACTATACCAAAGCAAATCAATTATTATTATCATTTTATTTAATTAATATTTAACAATTATTTTTGTCTTGGAAAAAACTGGAAGACTTATGACCTGCACTAGCTGTAAAAACAATCCATTAAAAGCTATAAAAACAATTTTCACAAGACTAAATTGACAGAGTTAACTAGGGCAATGCCCTGCACCCTATATGCCTTTGGATTCCACTTTTAGTTGTATACACATTCGTTCAGCAGTATTGTAAAGGAATAATATTGATATTGATAATGTGAACACATCCTGTCAGGGTCTAATGTTTAGATGTAACATGGGTTTTATAATTGCTCAGATATCAGACTGTTCAAGAATCAGTTATTCACTATGTATGGCAGGAGTAGGGAAGGAAGCGTTGATTGTGTGTTTGTGGTGTGTATAGCGGGTCATGTAATTGGTCTAGTGATAGATTATTACCCATTCTAAGGGGTCCCAGTGGAATGGAATTTGATCTCATTCAACAATTGAAGCAATATGGCCAGCATATATAATCATACTATAGATTACTGAATGTATGTTATAGCTTATGTAATGTATCCATATAGATCGATGATCAGCATGATCTAGGCCGTACCATTGCTAATGTGTGCATACAATAGTTCCATGCAAGGAATGTGTTTCTCTCTTCCTTTGAATACGAGCGTAACATAAACAATTAATGGGCGGAGTCAGGAAAGTCACTGAGGAAAGATTAGCAAGGAACATGTTCAATAGAGGGAGTGAAACACGGGCATTAATTGAAGTTGTATTTCAAAGCCTAAACTAGTTGGTTTAGCTAGAGGTACACATATTGATACAGATTCACCAATACATTACATCTAAGTTGCTATTGTAATCATAGTTTAATAATAAAAGGGGCGGGGCTGGTCTGGGTGGAGCTATCATACTCTGTAGTTTGAGGAAAGTATAAGTAAAGGCATTAATTTTGCCGATGACTTGGGAATGTACAGTATACTTTATTACTATACTCCTCTATAATTATATATACTCCCTATACCCTTATTCCTTATAAGGTGTGTTGGTTGGTCTACCCTATACCCTATACCTTATAATATATATTATATAATTATAATAAGTACATGCCCCCTTTCTTTGTAGTAGTTGCCGGCAAATTACCCAGGCAAGCATACTGTGAGAACTTGTGCATGCATGAAAGCCACAAACCAATCCATTGGTAGAGCCATTAGGCACTCTAATGACTATGCAGCTATACTACTGGTGGACCATCGGTTAGAATGGATATATCCTATACTATTATAGTGTCCAATTATTGAGAGTATAATTATAAATTATTTATGATGACTTGTGTGTAGATATTCCTCGAGTCATATTCTAATCTGCCCCAATTAAGAGGATTGAATCTCAATGATGTCGTTATGTTTGTAAGGTATATTATCATTAATAACTTATATTGATTGTGTATTAACTTATTGTTGTTTTTTTTTTCAACTTAAATTTCTGCAGTTTTTCTCAACCAAGAAAGAAGACGAAACTTGATTTGGGATCATTATAGTTATAAAAATTAGTTATTTATTATTAATTGATTTATAGTTGCCCCAATTTTGATAATGCATCAATTGCAATTAATAAAAGGGTTCAGAAACTAAAAGTCTATAGTTTATTAGCATAACATTTGACAGCGTAAGTCCCACTTTGTAGCTCCTTTTAATGATATAAAAAACTTCATAACTATAAGTATACAACATACATTCCTAAATCATATTAAAATGAAGCTGCCTGTAGTCCTTATATTATTGCATGCTAAAGTGTAATGTGTGCATGTATAATTAAAGCACTATAAGATTGACATACATAAATCACGATGTTAAATGAAACAGCCTATATTGCATGTCAGTTATTGTTACATGTGTTTAATATGTCATTGCCTGCATGGTATTGTGGTTGTTGTATTATTAGGTGGATTCACCTCGTCATTTGTTGCTTCTCCCAGTATAGTTGTTGACACTCAAAATCATAGTCTCCCGGGTTAACAAGACGATCAGCCAGTTCATTCCCTCCACCATCACCATGATCATCAGCTTCCCTGTCCTGTATGTGTACGATATGTGATTGCTTACAACACACACACAGAAACCTCCTATAACCATCCATACAATATACAGTAGCAGATAGCAACCAGCAGGATTAGCAACATCAGTGTACCACATGAAGTATAGCCAATTATATATTCATTTTATTTCAATCTGATTGGCACTTATTTGATATGACTATAGCCATTATCAACAGGATAAGGATTGTGTGATCATTATTATAGTCTCAGCGTAAATGTATGAATGTTACTCTGAAGACACATATTGTAAAAATTACCACATAACAAATATGGCTGTGCAATAGTAACAATGGTTTGGGTGTAATTAACTATAGGCACAAACCAGAAAAGGAACAAAGCCACTATTAATTTTGAAGAATAAAATAAACTGCAGCAAAGCATCAACAATCCCAAAAGTTGTCAGTGCCATTCTTGTACAATGGTCCAATTATCTGTTACCAATATCAGTAGGTCTATCTTGAATTTTATATATCCCGTTAATAAAAGCATACTTAAGAGCATTTCAGGGGATAGACTATGAGATAATAGGTATAATAATGAATACTATTAACACTACAGTGCTAGAGTACCTAGCAGCAGCAATATTGTGCCAACCATGGAAATACCTCACTGAACCATCAAAGAAAAACATGCTTTTGTTGTTGTATGTTGTTGGATGAAGTAATTTCATGTGACTATTAACCTATAATATACAATTCTTCAGTATTATAATAGACTAGTTTTTAACAACTGCATGCTTCCCTCTGTCAATTAATTTACTAGCATGATAACTGATTTTTAACATTCAAGTGAAATGGACATTCTATAATTTGCACATGTTCTGGTACACACTTACACACAACTTAATATTATAGCCTATAACATACATGTACATTGGCAGCAATTATGTAAATGATAATATATATATATATATGTACAGTGTATAAAGCACACAATCAATTAAAGCACTCAATATGTCAGTGCACAGCAGCATGGCTCAGTGCTGTATTATGTTGTTAACTTGATCCATTTCACGATCTGCTTCCCCCAGTAGTTGTTGATGCAAGTAGCCATAGTTTTTTGGGTTAACAAGACGATCAGCAGCCATCATTTTATCCTCACTACCATCACCTTGATCATCAGCTTTCCTATCCTGTACGAGTGCAATACGTGGTCGCTTACAACACACACACAGGAACCTCCTAACCATCCATAATATACAATAACAGATAGCAACCAGAAGGATTAGCGACTTCAGTGCAATACCTGTATAAAGCAGTCCGTTTATATTCGTGTCGTTTCCATCCAATTGACACTTATTCACATTTGATATGACTAGTGCCATTACCAACAGGATAAGGATTGTGATCATTATAGTAGTCTCAGTAAATGTATGAATGTTCCTTTTATAGGGTCTGAAGACACATATTGCAACAATTACCACACAACAAATGGTTATGGCAATTGTAAGAGCGGTTTGGATTTGATTAGCAGGTATGAAGTAATGAAGAAACAAAGCCACAATTTGAAGAACAAAATAAATTCCATTAAAGCTTCGATAATCCCAGGAGTTGTCGGTGCCATTCTTGTACGGTCCAGTAAATACATCTGTTACCGATATCAGCAGGTCTTTCTTGAATTTTATCTTGTTAAAGCATATTTGAAAGCATTTCAGGGGATAGACTAAGAGATACACAGTAGGTACAATAATGAATACTATTAACACTATCAGTGCTAGAGTACCAGCAGCACCATGCCAACCATGGAAATACCTTACTGAACCATCATAGAAAAACACGCTTTTGCTGTTGTATGTTGTTGGTTGGAGTATTTTAACAGACGTATCTGCAATTAATGTGAAACACAGGGTATATACTGAAGCAATAGTGTGGGGTAGGGATGGTTGGATGTTGAATCGTCTCCAAAAGCGAGCCAATACACGATGAATAGGTCTAATAATAGTAACCGCCCACTTCCAGCCTTTATCATACATAACTATACACCCATATACAATAGCCAACAGAAGGAAGGGGTAAAATGCTATTACATAGTTAAATAGAATAGCTTGTAGTGGAGTGGTATTGGGTGAAATACAAATTGGAGGCCAAAGAATGAAGCGAAGATTCCAAATACTGCATACGAGATAATCATCACTCTCCCACCCAGCTATATAACCTATTGTAATTGTGTCATAAGCTATTGACATCATTTGACGATAGAAGATATACCCCTTGAGTGATCCTTGATTAAGGTTAACATTCAGTAGAGCTATTACAGCTACCATAACTGTTACTGGTATAAACTGAAAGGCTATTAATAGACCCCATCCTTTGATAACTGTCATTGTATCATTACAAGAAACACAAGGTAGACCAGGTGTATTAAAGGCTACTCCGTAATCTGGCATGCATTGGCCACACAGTGGGGACGAAGGATCACGGTTTGGACTGCAGGAACAACTTGTGTTATTCGTAAAAAGATCTATTTCACAAGCTGAATATGCTAAAGGACAGTTGTCACCTTCTCTGCAGTTTCCTGGTACACTGTCACTGTAAGTTATGTTACTCGTTGGCATTGATCTCTTGTGTTTTCTGGTTACATTGCCCATAGAAAAAAGGTACCCATGTATTATGTCACGTATATCAGTGTAGCTAATTGTTGTAGTTCTGCTATCACTGACTATTGTATTATTGTACCAACAGCCTACGGTCATTAATTGTATCATTGTTGTATTGTTATTAGTGTACAGTTGTAGAGTAAATAATGCCGAGGATGGAATACACTTGATTATTGTATTATTCTCACCACTTCCAATGATGACTACCTCCACAACATGGTGGCTATTAAAGGGCTCTTTGTACTGTTCCAGTATATAGCTACCATGACTAACCTTAACTGTGATTGATTTGTAGTCCACAGTGTTTAGTTCTTCCAGAGCCTTGTTGATGGTCGCACAAGGGTTATTTCCCATTAAACAAGAACCATCATCACTACCAGTTACACTATCAACGTATATAACATGCTCCCTGGGCACTGTCATCAGTAGACATGGCTGGAGGAGGAACAACTGGAGAAGAAATATCAATTTGATCATTGCGTGCATTATTGGGATAAACAATTGCTAATAGCTGTTGAATGGGTGTATTTTATAGTGATATATAGAAAGCTGCATGCAGTGCGCCGGCCACAAGTCAGTCTACCAACCATAAAATAAAAAGCACTTCATGCAATACTGAACATGTATAGTTGAATTGCTCAGTGTGGATTCTATGTGTTGTTATACTGAACAGCAAGGGGTTACTAATTATATAGTTTGTGTAGTAAACTGACAAATGCTACTATAGATTCACTTTTTTTAGTTTCATTTACTTAAAGAACTAATTTGTCATCTGCTCTAGTCTTCTCTGCGTGTGTATATATTGACCCCTAAAACAAAACACATGCATCATGCATGTATACACGCAGTATGATATTTTGCACTTGTATAGTTACACGCAGTATATTTTGCACTATGCATGCATGGTTAAAGTCTTTTTTATAGTTGGTTATTATTTTGTAGTAGCTAGATGTAATTCTTTAATTATGGAGTTAAATATTCACTCAAGTAAAATGAACTATCATGAATGATATTGATTGATAATGATCTTATGCCAATGGGCGTGGCTCCCACGTGCGTTTTGTTATTGGGAAGACACCAAGACCAAGACAGTAGAAAAACCGAGAGAAAAACTAATCAAGAAGGAGCAGTTTGGGCATACTCTAAAAGGTCATCTCAGAAAGGTGAGTTGTGTAATGTAATTCAATATATTCAATGACCTCACAATTTAAAATACTATTCGTAGGAACCAAAGCAAAGCAGAGAGTTCTAGTGTAATACTGATCTCCAGACCACCGGGAAGGGGTACGTGGAGTTAACAGGAGATGAAGATATTATGGGATAAATGTTTCAGTTATGTGGCGAGTGTATAGGAGGAGGTGATGTAGCAGCTGACAGTGAAAGGTATACATGAGGGCTGTTAGGGTTCATGTGTGTCCCCACTGCATATAAATACTATATAGATCTACTGAGGGCGATTGGAAACACTGCTCACATGAGCGGCAATTTTATGATACCATCCTGGTTTGCCGCGAATCAATGGCAGTACAGAAAAGGTCACGAGCTACGTCCAAATATTTGTAATGGCTGCACAGTACAGTATACACAGCAAGCTATTCTTTTGCTTTTTTTTCATTGCATCGAACCCCATTATCATTTGTAGCTATACTTAGACTTGACAGTATTTTTTATCTCTTATAATTTCCTCTGTTACTGTTACACAAACAACGACTCACTGACTTTGATCGAAAAACAATGGTGGATACTAGCATGAAAAACCATAAAAAAAAATTACTTATCTGAACTGATACAACAAACGATTCAAGCATTAAAATACAGTTAAGAAAACTGAACAGGTTAAGACAGGCTAAAACTTTATAAGCTTCTTTCTACTACTGTTACAGTCCCACGAACGAAAAAGCCAAATCACTTAAAAACACGATAATGAACGGTATCAGAGTTTCAAAAAAGTTACATTAAAACACACAAACCTTCGTCTGATACTTCTATAAACAGCTATGTAGACAAAATCGTCCAAAAGCTTTGCTAGACTACTCCTTTCTTTTCTTTTTGTCTTATTCGGTAATGGTTAACGCTATAGTCACATGCAATAACAAGTAGTTTTCAGTCTTCTTGGTATAGTACGTATCAATGCATGCCGTAATAATATAGGTTAATAATTAACTCTTTAATGGTAATCGACACATTTCTACTGTGACCTTATGACCAACCAAAAAAATTATTTCGTATTGAAATTTGCCAAATTTGGTAAAATATCTCAAGCCGGGCCATGAAAGGATTATGCATGTAGTATAAACAGATTTGAGTTGGTTTAAGTGTCTAGATATGTTTTTTTTTTCTGTTAAAAACATGTTCTTGAATGGATTTCTAATTATAAGCAATAGCCCATTAGGATAATTATGGTAACTCAGTTTCTTGGCAGTACACTAACATTTATGATAGATTTCTTTGTTCAAATCTGATCTATAGGACCTATAATGAAGCTATGTAGTTTCATATTGAATTTTATTAAACTTAATTAAAAATTCCAAGGGTATATAATATTATGTTTGTTTTTTTTAAGTTGGAAGAAAGTTTTCTTTTCAGAAATTTACCAAAGTTTTAATTCATACGTACTTATGCATGTACTATATACTGATTTGAGTTGGTTTGAGTGTCTAGATATATGTCATTCAGTTTATTAAAACCATGCTCTTGTGTGTCAACATATAGACTATTGAACATATGTATGCCATTTGAGGAAATTTTTTGTTGTAGAGAAATCCACCTAATTATATATAATTATACTTACGCATGTTATTATTAACTGAATTGAGTTGGTTTGAGTGTCATGCCTTTCTATGCCAAAAACATGTTTCTTAAATGAGTTTTTAATTAAGCGATAGCCCATTTGAGTAATTATGGTAACTCAGTTTTTCAGCAATGTGCTAGCTTCTACAATGGGATTTCAGTTTCTGTTCAAATGTGACCTATATAGGATCTAATGACACTATATGTGTATGCAGTTTCAGCAAAGTTTATTTTGTATTGAAATTTCCCGAACTCGGTAATAATCCCTGGGGCTATTTTGTAGTCCATAGAATTTTTTTTTTTAAATTGGAGGAAAATTTTTTATTTTCAGAATCCACCAAAATAACTGACTATTTATGCGTACTATTTATA
>JAYJLX010121190.1:0-19721 GCA_036873525.1 Chalinula nematifera
GACAGACTCCAGATTAACCGTAATACTGACTCCAGTGATAATGCATCAGGATCAACCAACGTCAGGAACAATGATACTTTATAATTGTTATCATTGTAGTACATGTGTGTTTGGTATACTATAGGCAATATTTGATACAGAGCCTAAGCTAGACCATGCCCCCATAGTACAGTGTAGTGTGTTATCCTCAATAGAAGGTGGCCACACCCGTTCTCTTACTGATGTATCATGGATTCCTGACCATATTGAAGTGAGGATACGTGTATGATAGCTGAGTATTATCATATGGGGTGACCAGTCACTTCCAATACATGTTCATACTGTATATTATTTGTACACTACTTGTACATGTTCAGTGTACACATATACACTATATTTATGTGTGTAGGTATGTCATAAGACACTCAAGATCAAAGAGAATTCATCTGGAATTTCATGTCAGCTTATCTCCACCAGTCTTGATGGGTAATCAATGTATTCATGAACACATAGTCTATATTATGCATTATAATGTTTATTATATACAGGCATGCAATGTTTTGGGATTTAAGGCATCCTTCCAAGAGGCAAACTCAAAATACTAAAGGTCCAAAGATTATCGACCCAAACAATCCTTTCAGCTATATTCATTTAACGTGGAAACCATTCTATAAGGTACAATATAGTATATATAGCATACACATGTACATACAGTACTACATGGAAGCCATTCTATATGGTACATTATATGCATGTTTATGTATGTGTACATGGTCTGTGCTGCCATCTATTATGCTAATAATATTGTACACTGTTTGATCATTAGGTTCCACTTCCCCGTACTACGAATCCAGGATTATATGCTAGTACGAGAATCAGTCTGGGAGAAAGGCCCATTCCTAAACCGCCAAAGCAGCATCAACATGTTGAAACAGAGGAAGTGGAAGGGGATACGGATGTGGGCGTGGCTTCAGGTGGAATGATGCCTCACCAGCTTGAAATAGGGAGTGGTGGGAACATTATCGATGAGAAAGAAACAAAGTTCTGCTTAGGATCAGAAGTAAAATTAATACTTACATGTACTTAATCTTTTCACTAGTTTTCGTTTCTGGTATATTTTCAGGAAGGGGAATTGATATTTGTGAATTGGCTACCAACGAAAGACCAGGAATCAGGGAAACTCGTTGGTACGATTGTGTTATATTACATGTAGACACTTCATGGTATATAATTACTGTCTTCATCAGCTCCTAAACCGGATCATTTCTTTTTCGCTCATGCCGGAACCGTTAATACCATTGAGAGGTCACCTTTCTTTCCCAAAGTCATCCTAACTGTTGGAGGATGGAATTTCTGCATATGGAGGGATGGACTTACGGTATATACATGTACATGTACATATATTACTAATATATTACGTACTGTGTTCATTTGTTGCTGTAGAGTGGTCCTTTACTAGCGTCAAATAATTCTCCTGTGTTACTGTCCACCGGAGCCTGGTCTCCTACCAGACAAGGTACAGTTACTGGCCAAACTGCCACCAACCAACATTAACAAATAACAGGACATGTCTCGAATAAAATTAACATAACAGTGTATTCATAGTATAGAACATGTGTATACTGTATTTTTAATCATCGTTATGTGTTTGTTTCTTTTGTTACTGTTTTTAGTTCATTTGTAACATCAACTTGCTCACATCTTTACATGTACACAGTTTAAAGTACACATGTACATGTACATGTTTGTAATTATAAAATAGTTATAGCATATTATAGTTAGTATATAGCATACACTCGTACATGTATATAGTGTGCAAATTTACGGCAGTGTTTAGTAATATAATGTTCCTTATGTCTATTCTATAGGTGTATTCTTCATTGCTAAACACAATGGTAATATAGATATATGGGATCTCATGGATAGGTATGTGTATGTACGTGTACATATAAAGCAGACGTTATCAATAGGGATGGGTGATAGTAAATATTTTACTGTCGCGATAGTAGAAACAGTACTTATGCGATAATGAATAGTATTCATATACTTTATATTGCCTTGCGTGTGTGCTATTGTTTCAGTATACAATTTATTACTTGTCGTGCTTATTATTAAGAAAAAACAACTGGTTATTTATAAATGGATCCAGCTAGAATGTACTTGGAATAAATATATCCAAACAATGCTATCTGAAATGTGTGAAACACTACATTCTTCAGTACCCCATCTTTTTTAGTATCTATTTAGACAATTCAAGCACACATGTCATATTTTGTGTAGTTTTGTGCATATACAAACCCATGTGTTTACTATCGCGATAGTGATTTCTCACTATCACAATAGTGTCTTCCAGCGATATGATAGTGAAAATATCTCCAATATCACCCAGCCCTAGTTATCAATAGATTATGCCCATTTCCAGATCAGATAAACCAGCCCTGGCACAGAATATATCATCATTATCGATAACATACATTATTCCGTGGAAACTATCCAGTTAGTTATATATTACATTTATATACATACATGTACATGTGTACATGTACATGCATGTGAGGTGTTATAATTATATTGTTGTATTGTTGTAAGGTCGTCAACTGATGTTGGCTGCAGGCGACAGTGGTGGAACACTACACATACTTGAAGTTCCCTGGAGCCTCAGTCACGCTTCAAACTCTGAGGTTTACATACATCACTGATTATGTGAACAATCGTTGTTTATTAAGTGTGTGTGTGTGTGTGTCCAATAGCAATCAGCCATGGAGTTATTCTTTGATCGTGAAGTCAAGCGACTTGAGTTTGTCGGTGAGAGAAATCAAATGAGGGAACAGCAGAAGAAAGAAATGGATGATCAAAAGATAAATGAGCAAGAGGTATTACTGTACATGTACATGTAGTCACTTTATAGGGCTGTACTATATTATATTGGTATTGTGTTTTCATAGGCTGAGAGGAAAGGGGAAACTCCTGTAGCAGAAGAAAATTGGGAAGATACCATGAGAAATGTAAGTTATATACATAATGAAATAGTATATTAGGTCAGTGTGTGTGTGTGTGTGTGCATGTGTGTATGTTGATCTTTGTTATTAGTAGGTATAGTTTGCTATATTAGTATTATCATGTGGTGTGTGTTGCTTTGGATGTTAGTGAAATAATAAGGAATATCTGAATGCTGATATTTTAATGCCATCTTTCACCTTTTCTATTTATTCGTTTTGGTAAAGTGATCTATCTATAACATTTATGTGTAGGATTATACTGAATATTTGAAGATGGAAAATGAAATATTGATCAAACTTGGACTAAGGAAGACAGATGTATCAGACGATTAAATAATTATCATATTATTAATTTTATTAATAATAATAATAACAAACCAAACTATATAGTGATTAGTCACGGTTCGTTGCTTAACATATTTTTGTGAATGTAATAACTATGGGCTATTGGAGTACGTCACTAGTCACTGCAATGGCTATCATCAGCTGTCTGAACTGCAACTATTGTGAAGGACAGACAAGTAACTATCATCCTATACTGTATGTACTGCAGATGTATATATACTGTACATAATGTATACATAGACATGGATATAATCTGTTCTACTCAATGGAACGTTAATATACAAAACTTCTCTGTTGAAGTTGACTGGACAGTTCATTCATCAATTCCCATCAACAAAATCACCCATTATACAATCACTGTCACACAATACGAGTATGATGCCAGCAAAAGCAGTCCATGGACATCAATCACAAGCCACCACTATGATAAAACAAGCCAGGTATGTATATAGTGTAATAATTACAACTCATAATAATTATCATATAATTATAATTATCCCGCTATAGTTAAATACGTTTTCATACAGTCTGAATGCAACCATGGTTCCAAAAACATACTATGATCTAGCTGTAGATGATTCAGTCACACCAGTTGTTATTTATGGCGAGTATCATGTAAGTGTGTACATGCATGCACATGGTTTATGAGCCATTCAGTATATAAATATCCACTGATTCTTTCTAATGACAGATTTCTGTAACATATAATGCTGATGGAGGTTCTCCACCTCCTCCAGTCTATGGTCTCTGTGATTTTCCACTGTCCCCAACTAGACCAAGTCAACTTAATAATATTGATGTTACTTCGTATGATATTGATGCCTTAAATGTGGCAAATAAACTGCTTATTGATATACATTATTTGAATTTCAAATGGACTGTACCCACCAACCCTGTTGCTAATGTGTCGAGTTTTGGATATGAAATATGGATTGGAGTAGAAAGCGATGGTCATACGTATAGCCTAACCAGCGTAACAGTCGATAGTGAGGTTGGTCATGTCCTATAATAGTTAAACTATGTTTGAGCCCTATATTTCCATATAGGAACTGTATTCTGGTAGTCTTGTGAATGCTGAGGAACAGCTACTAATATCATCAGATGTTGAAATCATAGAAATGAAAGTATGTAATCTCTTTCCATGCATCAAACACTGTACCCTAATAATATACAATAAATACTAACACAATACAACACAACACAAAATAGTTAGATATAATTACCTTTGCATGTCATTAACTTCGCATGCAGCTTATATAATTAGTTGACCCTATACCCTAGTACGTTGCTGCATGGTCTAGACAAGCTGACTTGACTGATCTAAACAAAATTGAAAAACAAGCCACACACAAATATCTCCAGTGCATGCACTTTGTCTGTAATGGTGTGTCTGTCTACTGTACTACTGTAATTTGGGAAATTTCAACTCGAAAATTGCTTGGAATTTTATAAAATTATACTTCCGTAAATTGTAAAATTTGTTTAACTAATTCGATACACTAGCTAAGTTCATAAATTTAATTTCATATAATTATTTGAAATAAAACCACAACGAAAATTTCCCAAATTGTACTATGCTGCTTAATAGTGGCCGGCATGTATTGTATACTCTCTCTTATTCTATATTAGTTGAGATGTTTCTATGAAGTGACATTCACCAATATGACTCACAAGATATACTCTAACTGGAGTATTACCGAATTCCTTAATATAAGTAGTACACCAGTTGATAACCAGCAATCATCATCAAAATCATCATCTGTTATTCAAAGTATGTAGACAATCAGTTTGACATTGTTTGTTGTTTTTACTGACCATCACTGGGCATTATATTAGTGTACTTTACATGTGATTGTATATTCTAATTGTCCATTATTAAATTTTATTATTTTGTAACTCTCCTAGCATCATCTGCTAATGCTCAACAACAGCAATCATCGTCAGTAGTACTGCAGTCCAGTAGTTCACTACCACCATCACTGGGTACACTATAATACAGTCTGCCATTATATACTGTAGAATTCATTCCCTTATTCGGTTACAGTAGCTTCAAAGCAATCATCCTCTACAGCTGCAACACCACAATCAACCTCACTATCTGCTGTCCTAGGTATCAGTGGCAGTAAGGCATATACTGTTATATATGTAGTACATCTTATGATACTGTATTGAATTAAATCTTTCTTACACAATATTAGCATCCACAGCTCAATTATCGTCTGCAATAACACCACCTGCCACTACATCATTAGCAGTGCTAGTTAATGGTAGCATGTCTTAAACTATTAGATATTTAAAGTATATAGCACAATTTCAGTGATTAAAGTGCATTTCTCTTTATTGTAGGCAATGGAGCTTCATCTTCATCTCTTACAATAAACGCTAGTACTGCATCAATCACAGGAAGTGACAGTAAGCTAGCCCCATACTATAGCATTTAATATATTCATTTCACTGACAGGGAACACACGTATGGTGGCTATTCTATTGGGTATACTGGTTCCAATTGCCATGATGCTAATATTGATTATATTACTGATTGGCGTAATAATGTGTCTGAAGAGACGAAATAGAAGATTTCAAACACTCTCACATCAACTGGAAACAGAGGTATACAATATCTGTATAATCATTCATTGTAGGTGTGGTTATTTATATTACTGTGTATACTCACTATATTATTCCAATATATTAGGTGTCGTATACTGCTGATGAGAATGTATTGTTCTTAAACATTCCCAAAAGCAGTGAACTACTGGAGATGAGTATCGAAGGCACAGTAGACGAATGGGAGCTGCCCACCAATACTGTTATTATACACAAGAAACTTGGAGGAGGGTGCTTTGGGGAAGTATTTAAAGGAGAAGTGAAAGGGTTCAGGAACACGCATCTAGTGTCATATGAAACTAGAAACAATGGACGATTCGTGGCTATCAAGATTCTAAAAAGTAAAATAAAATAACATACAGTATGTGAATGGTCTATTGACTTGTTGGGCTATAATTCTAGAAAACGCATCGAATCAAGAGAAGAACGAGTTTCTGGAGGAGATTGAATTGATGAAGGTAATAGCTAAGGGGCACAACCCTCATGTTGTTAATATGCTGGGAGCCATCACCAGACAGGAACCTATGTGCGTAGTAACGGAGTATCTGGAATATGGAGACCTACATGGATACTTGACAAAGCAGAGGACTAGTGTAAGTATATAACAGTATATATGTAATGTACTATAATATCTGCTGTATAGATGCAAGAATCAGGGGAAAACATTGATACTAGTGGATATGTTGTAGAGATGAAGCCTGAAGTGATGGTGGACTTAGTATCATTTGCTTATCAGATAGCTTCCGGAATGGTAAACAGAGTATACTTGTGATACTATAGTTGTTTATTACTCTACCTGATTTGTGTTTTTGTGGCTCTCAAATTAAACAGAAGAGTGTGGGGAGTGGTATGGGGATTCAAAGATAGTGCTGGCCTATCTGATAAAATTAATTTGTGTCTGGTTTGTCTTACATTAATTTATTACTTCTCAACTTGCTATAGATTTGCCTGTTTTCTCCCTTTGTACTTTTTGAGTTTGTTATTTCTTTATGTAGGAATACCTGTCAAGTTTGAAAATCATCCATCGTGATTTGGCATGTCGTAATGTTCTAGTCGGTGAAGGGAAGATCCTTAAAGTGTCTGATTTTGGTTTGTCTCGTAATATGACATATGACAGTGCATATGTGAAGACTGGTAATGGACCGCTACCCATACGATGGATGGCTATTGAATCCATTATGTATCACGAGTTCACCACAGCATCTGATGTGTGGTCGTTTGGTATAACACTATGGGAGATAGGAACATTAGGTATATATACTAGTCTATAAGGCTATACCACTATATCACTGTATGGTATTCTGTATAATAATGTTTATAGGAGCTGTACCCTACCCTAATATAAATAACAGTGATATACTACGCACTCTACAGGATGGAAAGAGAGTTGAGAAGCCATCAACCATCACAAAAGAAGTGTAAGGACCATAATCAGGGAGCCCGTAATAATGAGTGGGAGTTACATTTTACACCCACCTTTTATATCATGATTGAGCTCCGCCCCTCTATATATTTTAACATTACTTTGGTGGCCTGTTAAATTGTTTGCTCTATTATTATTTTTAGATATGAAATAATGTTGTCGTGCTTTAATGATCACCCCGGGAATCGGCCCAATTTCTCTGAATTGCGAAAGAAGTTTGATTCAATGCTTTCAAAGGACAAGAACCCTCGTGATCTGTACCTGGATCTGTCTGCTAACAGCCCTTCCAAACTGAGTGTTGCTAACTCATCCAACAGCCGACCCAGTTCAAATGTATACGTGGATAATGACGTAATGCTGTTCTCTCCAGCACACAGTACTAAACTCACCCCAACTCTGCCTCCTCCTTCACCTGTTGGAACCAACACACTCCAGCATCCTGATAATAGTGTAACCAACACCAGCTCTGATGAACCATGTTATAAGAATATAACACTCGCTGTCCCTAATATAGTAGTACCAGCACACATCACTGATAATAACACATCAAAAAGCAGTGCAGTGTATGATTGATGGATTGTTTCAAGTATAACTTTTTAAATCAATTTTCATTAATTTTAGTTGATAATGTTCTATGCTTCATTACTTTTGGTATGGTTTGAGACATACTGTGTTTGTTAACATTGTCTAATTGTTATTTAGATCTAGCTGAAAGTGCTTAATAATCATATCACACTGAAAGAGCTATAAGCAACTCACTAAAATAATTAACTAACGCCACAGCATGTGGTTGGACCAGTTTGTTTTGCATTTAAGCCTTTTTTTGCATAAAATATGGGGCTGGTTTAGTCAGCTGCCCATTTGCATACTGTAGAAAGTACATGTACTATACTAAGTGGGCGGTGGGCAGAGGGCAGACTAGGGCTAGTTTGCAAGACTAGATGATGTCACATCTGCCTGCATTATTGTTGCTTGTATGTGCACTATTTACAATATACTCTATCTATGATGTGAAAATGCATGGGTATTGGTAGTTTACCACCCACGCAGCAAAACCAATCAGCCCCACCCATACGCCTCATTTCATTAAGTAGAACTGAGATCAGTATAGCTGATGAAACTAAAATTTATTCAAATTCTTATTCATGCTCTATTCACTGATCAGTTTTATAGTTCTTTATTCGCCAAATGTTTTGATGACTAGACAGCTGTCTTCATCGATCAGTGGCATAACTAGTAAAAAGAAACACTATCATGCAGACACTATATTTATGTACACACAACAACAGACATAGCATCCATCTCCTTCACAATTTGACATCCATAGCCACTGAGACAGGTCAGGTCTTGAGATGTTTGACCACACCCACACTGATGGACGGTCAACTGTCTTTCATGGTTGTACTTGTACATAGATCTATGTAGTTTTTATAGTAAAGTCATTTAGGAGTGTGATACCACACAAGAATTCCAAGGAAAAACCCGCACATACTGTGGAAAAAAACCTAGGCCAGTGTGGGAGCAGTCAAACAGCTTGCTACAACACTATACAACATACAGTAATATACTTAGCTCCTACAGAAAAGAAAGAAAGGTAGAAAACAACAACAAAAAAACAAATAAACAACAACAACAACACAATAATGAATCATCGTAGATATTAGGAGGGAGGAAGAAGAAGGGCCTGCTGTTGTATGAGAGTCCATCATATTGGTCCCCTCTCCCTTTTTGAGATCACCGGGAACCTTGGTGATGTACCAGGATTCCATCATACAACGGGACTTTTCATGGTGGTGTCCAGTATAGAATATAACGCCTTTGTCCCAAGCTATCCTGTGATTGAGCTTCCATGCATGCTCATGTAAAGCAGATGTTATTAATAGATTATACCCATTTCCAGATCAGATAAACCAACCCTGGCACAGAATATATCATCATTATCGATAACGTACATTATTCCATGGAAACTATACCCCAGTTAGTTATACATGTATGTTACATGTACATGTGTTATGTACATACATGTATTCATACATGTGAGGTGTTATAATTATAATATTGTACGTTATTATTATTATTGTTGTTATAAGGTCATCAGTTAATGTTGGCTGCAGGCGACAGTGGTGGAACACTACACCTACTTAAAGTTCCCTGTGTGTCCAATAGCAATCAGCCATGGAGTTACTCTTCGATCGTGAAGTCAAGCGACTCAAGTTGTTGGTGAGAGAAATCAAATGAGGGAATGGCAGAAGGGAGAAATAGATAATCAAAAGATAAATGAGCAAGAGGTATACATGTACATGTACATGTATACTATACATGTAGTCACTCTACAGGGCTGTACTGTATTATAATTGGTATTGTGTTTTCATAGGCTGAGAGGAAAGGGGAAACTCCTGTAGCAGAAGAGAATTGGGAAGATACAATGAGGAATGTATTAAGTGATATACATAATACAATAGTATATTAAGTCAGTGTGTATGTGTGTGTGTGTGTGCGTGCGTGCATGTGTGTATGTTAATCTTTGTTATTAGTGAGTATAGTTTGGTTTATTATAGTATTATCGTGTTGGTGTGTGTTGTTTTGGATGTTAGTGAAATAGTAAAGAATAGCTGGTATTTTATTGCCTTTCCTAATTGT
Source organism: Chalinula nematifera (assembly GCA_036873525.1). Lineage (NCBI taxonomy): Eukaryota > Metazoa > Porifera > Demospongiae > Haplosclerida > Chalinidae > Chalinula > Chalinula nematifera. The sequence continues at coordinate 9,994 of JAYJLX010121190.1, forward strand.
TTATTTTGGTGAAGTAATGTATCCATAATGTTTATGTGTAGGATTATACTGCGTATTTGAAGATGGAAGACGAAATATTGATCAAACTTGGACTACGAAAGCCAGATGTATGATGATTAAATATCATTAGCACATAATATTAAGTAAAGGTTATATACTAAGGTAAAGGTTTATATGGGATTTATCACACCAAGCGACGAAGCGAGGTGTGATAAATCCCATAGAAACTGTACCGAGGTATTTAACCGGCCGGCTTCTGCCATGACTAATTAATAATGTTTATTTTTTTTTATAAATAAATAAACTTTTAATAACCCAGGCGGTGTAATGTCACAATTTATTAACCTCCTATTCTGTAATTTGATTGGTCAATTCATACCAGTCATGTACAATAATAATAAACCACACTATTTATTATAGTGATTAGTCACGGTTCGCTAATTGCTCAAAATTTTTTTGTGAGGTTGGTTACTATGGGCTATTGGAGTACATCACTAGTCACTGCAGTGGCTATCATCTGCTGTCTGACCTACAACTATTGTGAAGGACAAAACAATAGTAATTATCATCCTACTGTACTGCATGTATATTATACAGTACATATTATTATGTATGTCTAAATAGACTTGGCTATAACCTGTTCTACCCAATGGAATGTTAATGAACAAAACTTCGCTGTTGAAGTTGACTGGACAGTTCATTCATCGATTACCATCAACAATATCCTCCATTTTACAATCACTGTCAAGCAATACGAGTATGATGCCAGCAAAAGCAGTCCATGGACATCAATTACAAGCCACCACTTTGATAAAGCAAGACAGGTATGTATAATGTAGTATAGTATGTCCCATGATAATTATCGTTTCTCACTGCTGGTATTCTATAGTCAAATACATATTCTTACAGTCTGAGTGCGACCATGGTTCCACAGACATATTATGATCTAGCTGTTGACGATTCAGTCACACCAGTTGTTATCTATGGAGAATATCATGTAAGTGTGTACATGCATCTACATGGTTATGAGCCATTCAGTATTATACATATATATCCATATATCCATTTATTGTAATGACAGATTTCTGTAATATATAATTCTAACGGAGGTGCTCCAGTCTATGGTCTCTGTGATTTCCCACTGTCCCCAACCAGACCAAGTCGACTTAATGATATTGATGTTACATCGTATGATATTGATGCCATAGATGTGGCAAGTAAACTGCTTATTGATATACATTATTTGAATTTCAAATGGACCGTACCCACCAACCCTGTTGCTAATGTGTCCAGTTTCGGATATGAAATATGGATTGGAGTAGAAAGCGATGGTCACAAATATAGCCTAACCAGTGTAACAGCCAATAGTGAGGTTGGTCATATGCTATAGTAGTTAAGCTATATGCTTGAGCCTTATTTCCTTATAGGAACAGTATTCTGGTAGTCTTGTGAATGCTGAGGAACAGCTACTAATATCATCAGATGTTGAAATCATAGAAATGAAAGTATGTAATCTCTTTCCATGCATCAAACACTGTACCCTAATAATATACAATAAATACTAACACAATACAACACAACACAAAATAGTTAGATATAATTACCTTTGCGTGTCATTAACTTCGTATGCAGCTTATATAATTAGTTGACCATATCCTAGTACGTTGCCAGTCTTGACAAGCTGACTTGACTGAAACTAAATTGAAAAATAAGCCTACACACTATAGTGGATGCACTATGTCTGTAATGGTGTGTGTTTGTATACTGTAGTACTGTAATTTGGAAAATTTTCACTTCAAAAAATGTTTGGAATTTTATTTATTAGCAAAATATATTCTCGTAAATTGTAAAATTTGTTTAACTAATTCCATATGCTGGCTAAGTTCATAAATTTAATTTTTGTAAGTTTGAAGATTACAGAAATATACCACTACAAAAATTTCCCAAATTATGGTATAATGTGCTGCCTAATTAATAGTGGCTGGCATGTATGCTATCTCTTATTCTATATTATAGTTGAGATGTTTCTATGAAGTGACATTCAGTAATGTGACTCACAAGATATACTCTAACTGGAGTATTACCGAATTCCTTAATATATCTAGTACACCAGTTGATAACCAGCAATCCGCATCATCATCATCAAAATCCTCATCTGCTATTCAAAGTATGTAGACAATCAGTTTGACATTGTTTGTTGTTTTTACTATATAATCAAATTATTAATAGCTCAGTGTCAAATGACGTATGTACATTGACCACTGGGCTTTATATCAGTATAGTTTAAATGCGATTGTATATTCTAATAGTCCATGCATTATTGAATATCATTATTTTGTAACTCTCCTAGCGTCATCTGCTAATGCTCAACAACAGCAATCATCAGCAGTACTACAGTCCAGTAGTTCACTGTCATCATCACTGGGTACACTATAATACAGTCTGCCATTATTATACTCTAGAATTCATGCTTATTCAATTATAGTATCTTTAAAGCAGTCATCATCTACAGCTACAATACCACAATCAACCTCACTATCTACCGTCCTAGGTATCAGTGGCAGTGTAGTATATACTCTTATGATACTGTATTGAATTAAATCTTTTTTGCACAACATTAGCATCCACAGCTCAATCATTGTCTATAGAAACACCACCTGCCACCTCGTCATCATTACCAGTATTTTTCTTTATTGTAGGCAACGGAGCTTCATCTCCATCTCTTGCAATAAACGCTAGTACTGCATCAATCACAGGAAGTGATGGTAAGCTAGCCCCATACTATAGCACTTAATTATATTCATTTAACTGACAGGGAATACACGTATGGTGGCTATTCTATTGGGTATACTGGTTCCAATTGCCATGATGCTAATATTGATTATATTACTGATTGGCATAATAATGTGTCTGAAGAGACGAAATAGAAGATTTCAAACACTCTCACATCAACTGGAAACAGAGGTATACAATACCTGTATAATCATTCATTGTAGGTGTGGTTATTTATATTACTGTGCATACTCACTATATTAGTCTATCCCAATATATTAGGTGTCGTATACTGCTGATGAGAATGTAATGTTCTTAAACATTCCCAAAAGCAGTGAACTACTGGAGATGAGTATCGAAGGCACAGTAGACGAATGGGAGCTGCCCACCAATACTGTTATAATACACAAGAAACTTGGAGGAGGGTGCTTTGGGGAAGTGTTTAAAGGAGAAGTGAAAGGGTTCAGGAACGCGCATCTAGTGTCATATGAAACTAGAAACAATGGACGATTTGTGGCTATTAAAATTCTTAAAAGTAAAATATAATAATATAGCACTTGAATTGCTTATTAGGTTATTGGGCTATAATTCTAGAAAACGCATCAAATCAAGAGAAGAACGAGTTTCTGGAGGAGATTGAATTGATGAAGGTGATAGCTAAGGGGCACAACCCTCATGTTGTTAACATGCTGGGAGCCATCACCAGACAGGAACCTATGTGTGTAGTAACGGAATATCTGGAATATGGAGACCTACATGGGTACTTGACAAAGCAGAGGACCAGTGTAAGTATATAACAGTATATATGTAATGTACTATAATATCTGCTGTTATCCATTTATAGATGCAAGAATCAGGGGAAAACATTGATACTACTGGATATGTTGTCGAAATGAAGCCTGAAGTGATGGTGGACCTAGTATCATTTGCTTATCAAATAGCTTCAGGAATGGTAAACAGAGTATACTCGTGATACTATAGTTATAGAGGATAGTGTTTAATACTCTACTTGATGATTTGTGTTTTTGTGGCTCTCAAATTAAACAGAAGAGTGTGGGGAGTGGTATGGGGGTTTAAAGATAGTGCTGTCCTATCTGATAAAATTAATTTGTGTCTGGTTTGTCTTACATTAATTTATTACTTCTCAACTTGCTATAGATTTGCCTCGTTTTCTCCGGGCCCTCTATACTTTTTGAGTTTGTTATTTCTTTATGTAGGAATACCTGTCAAGTTTGAAAATCATCCATCGTGATTTAGCATGTCGTAATATTCTAGTCGGTGAAGGGAAGATCCTTAAAGTGTCTGATTTTGGTTTGTCCCGTAATATGACCTACGACAGTGCGTATGTGAAGACTGGTAATGGGCCGTTACCCATACGATGGATGGCTATTGAATCCATCATGTATCATGAGTTTACCACAGCATCTGATGTATGGTCATTTGGTATAACACTATGGGAAATAGGAACATTAGGTATTATATACTATAAGGGCTATACCACTATATCACTGTATGGTATTCTATTTGGTATAACACTATGGGAGATAGGAACATTAGGTATATATACTAGTCTATAAGGCTATACCACTATATCACTGTATGGTATTCTGTATAATAATGTTTATAGGAGCTGTACCCTACCCTAATATAAATAACAGTGATATACTACGCACTCTACAGGATGGAAAGAGAGTTGAGAAGCCATCAACCATCACAAAAGAAGTGTAAGGACCATAATCAGGGAGCCCATAATAATGAGTGGGAGTTACATTTTACACCCATCTTTTATCATGATTGAGCCCCGCCCCACTATATATTTTAACATTACTTTGGTGGCCTGTTAAATTGTTTGCTCTATTATTATTTTTAGATATGAAATTATGTTGTCGTGCTTTAATGATCACCCCGGGAGTCGGCCCAATTTCTCCGAATTGCGAAAGAAGTTTGATTCGATGCTTTCAAAGGACAAGAACCCTCGTGATCTATACCTGGACTTGTCTGCTAACAGCCCTTCCAAACTGAGTGTTGCTAACTCACCCAACAGCCGACCCAGTTCCAATGTATACGTGGATAATGACGTAATGCTATTCTCTCCAGCACACAGTACTAAACTCACCCCAACTCTGCCTCCTCCTTCACCTGTTGGAACCAACACACTCCAGCATCCTGATAATGGTGTAACCAACAGCAGCTCTGATGAACCATGTTATAAGAATATAACACTCGCTGTCCCTAACATAGTAGTACCAGCACGTATCATTGATAATAACACATCAAAAAGCAATCCAGTATATGATTGATGGATTGTTTCAAGTATAACGTTTTAAATTAATTTTCATTATTTTTAATTTGATAATATATTCTTTTCAGTATACTTCATTACTTTTACTATGTTTCATACTGTGTTTGTTAGAATAGACTAATTGCTAGCTTTCGGAACACTGAAACTACTATAAATCTTCATACAGAGAGAGCTATAAGCATGCAGCTTGACTGTAGTTTACCACCCACGCAACCATGCAATCAGCCCCACCCATATCAGCACTCATGCTTCAAAATAAACCTAATATGAAACTCAATGACACTAGTCTAGTTCTTTAGAATTTATTGTAAAACTCTTTCTCCTAAGTTCTATCATAGGTTTGTAAATCAAATAGACTATTCTTTCCTTTTCTATTAAGTGAAGAAAATTCAACCAAAGTAGTTGAATTTAGGCGTGGCTATAGACTACCCTTGCTAAAAAGGTCACCCAGGCCACGCCTGCTGACTCAACAGTTTTTCCTTCGCTCCTCTCTGCTCTATGCTTTTTTTGGAGACAAATACTGCTAATATAATAAAGGTATACAAATCCATTGGAGTTAAACACCCGTTATAGTTTACAAAATACATATTATTTTAGATATCGATGGATACTGACTATGTTCGTTTGCTGGACGACTTCAAAAGAGGTGAATCGTTAGCAACTGCTACGTCTTTACTACGCCAGTGGAACAAAGAAAGGTTAAAAGATGCTCAAAAGAACCACACTCGAGCTGGTGGTGACTCCTCGGGTAGCACTATCCTCCATTACTCCTGCTACAATGGATGGTATGACCTCTCTGTGCAACTCATAGAGGAATACGAGTTGAACCCTCAGGTAACGAATAGAGAGGGTAACACAGCTCTACACATGGCATGTGCATTTAAGGGCACGGGCAACCTTAAGTTAGTTAAGTATCTTGTTGAGTCTTTTAAATGTAACCCATTCCAACTGAATAAAAAGGACAAAACAGCCCTTCATTATGCTATTGCTGTAAGAAGCCATCCCATTCTACAGTATTTCATGGAAAAGTGTAGGCGTGGCTCATTAAACACAATAGTTGTCGCTGATATTGCAAATATAGCACTGAATCATACCATTTATGATGTAATCAAATGGTTGATTAGCAAATATTGTAGTTTGGATATTTTGAAATTGTTGTGTAATGTAAATATCGATAATAGTATGTTTTGTTCAATAATGAGCCATTGCAGTAACCCTAATGTACAAGGTGAGAATGGAAACACGGTGCTTCATGAAGTTTGCCTTTCATTAAGTGGCAATTCACAAAAAGGACATAAATTCAAGATTCTTATCTCTGACTGCAATTGCAATCCAGCCATTAAAAATAGTAAAGGAGAGACACCACTGCATATAATCTGTACCTCCTTGGCACGTAAATATTCTTATGCTCACTGTCAACTTTTATTCTATCTGTTGATGGATGCTAAAGTTTCTCCTCACATTGCATTTCATTCCAGTGATATTTCAGTGTTATCTGTCGTATGCCATGCCATTCAAGTAGGCCACCATAATCCTTCAATCTTAAGTTACCTCATTATCAATTGTGGGTGTGACCTTAGTAATGATAGAGACATCATCACATACACTCTGTGTAATACACTGTGTAACTATGGTCCACGATGCTTTGATTTATTGCTACAAATGATCGAATACAATCCCTATATAATTCTTGAAAACAATACAAAAGTTTGTGTAATGTGCTGTCCAGTTAAGTGCATAGAGTGCAGCGACAGGTTTGGTTGTAACAGTGAATTGATTTGTGATATCTGCTCTTCCCGTCACAATTTCATATATTGTTCTTACCATCATCCCATTCAGTGTTCATCAAGTCAAAGAAAGTCGTCAGTATGCCAATGTACCCTTTTTAGCAAACTCCTTTGTATTCTCGGTCGAATAGTATCGCCAAATAATATAATAAGTTTTGTTGATTTTCTGTCATATTGTTACACTTCCATTACATGTAAATGCCATTTCAGTGGGTTTATATTCGAAATGTTAAAATCATTGCCATCTAATGTAATAGCCCTGGATACACTCATTTACATTATTAAAGCATTTGGCCCTTATCCAGCTATCTCATCTGCCGATCATGCCAAACTAATTTTCTTGCTTGATCAGATCACTAAAGATTCATCACCCTTTAGTTTGGTTACAGACAGTACTTTATGCCGACAAAACCCCTTACAAGTAGCTAGAACTATTATATGTGATATAATGCCCTACTCTTCAAACATCTGTTCCTTGTTTTACTATATTATCAGCCATTGTGAGCTTGACTTAATGAGCACAGCTGATGTATTTGACAATACATTATTACACCTAGCATGTCTCTTTTATCATGGTGATTTAACTCTAATAGAATATTTGCTTTCAACTGGTAAAACTGATCCATTGTGTGTTAATTGTTATGGATACACACCCCTATCAATACTACTTTGCAGTAGTAACAAACACTCGGGTAGTCGATTGAATATACAGGAATTAATTGCTAAATTTGGCAAAGCAAAATTTTCTCATCCAATTGAATCTTATGTTAATGTTATTGTTCTTGGTAATACTGGAGTTGGTAAGAGCACTCTTGTTAAAGTATTAAATGATAGGAAGGGTGTTTTATTTGGTCGATTCAGATCAGCTTCAGGTGTAGAGCTTTATACTGCTGGAATAGTTCCTCATATTCTCAATGACAAAGATATGGGTAGAATAATTGTACATGATTTAGCAGGTCAGTTAGAGTATTATTCCAGCCATATGGCAGTTCTTGAAAACCTTTTACAAGGATCAGCAGCTGTTTTTGTCATTGTTGTTAGTTTAGCTGATAATGAACTAGCAATAAATACCCTACGGTTTTGGATGAGTGTAGTCAATAATGTCAGCAACAATGCATTAAGACAGTGCCAAGCTATGGTAATTGCCAGTTATGCTGATCTACCAGAAAAATCACAATTGTTGAAGAAGTTACAAAAAGTCCTTGATGAACACTCATCTCCTGAGTCAGCTCAGTCCTCACCCTCCCATTATAGTGATGTTGTATACCACAACAGCATAATTTCGCTTGACTGTAGGAAACTAGGTGGTAATAAGCTGAGCTCTTTTATTACTGCTTTATCAAGCGCATGTCAAGCCCTTCGTTATCATAATGTCAGAGAGATGAGTTTGTATTGTCACATGCTGTATGACTTGCTAACTAATTTGAGTACTGAATTTGAAGCTAATGGTGTATTTGTACTGAGAGATTTGATCCATCTAATTGAGCAGAAGGAAGACGTTTATCTACCAACTGAGGTGACCCAATTGTTTGACATTATTCATTCTTTGAGTTCCACTGGATTGATATTGTATTTAGGGAGAATAGCATATACGAATAAATTTTGGATTATTGTTGACAAATCTGCTTTACTGCACCAATTAAATGGAGTCTTATTTGCACCAAAAGAATTTAAAGAGCATGTTACCTCACTAGCCAGTGATACTGGTATAGTTACACTATCAAAGCTCTCCTCTCTTTTCCCAGAATACAATAAGGAAATGTTGCTTTATTTCCTTGAATACACGAGCCTTTCTCAAGAAATATCTGAAACATTTTTGTCATCTTCGAATCTCTCACCACCTGTAGCTTCAGCAGAAACCACAACTTTAGCGGTGCAGGAACGATATCTGTTCATACCAGCTTTAATTAAAATCTCCAATAAGCCCAAAGAAGAGATTTTATTTCAATTTGGTTGGTCTTTAGAGTGCTTTAAATCCGCAGATAGACCTACTAGATCTTGTTTCTCTACTCGATTCATTCACCTCCTGTTACTCAATGTTTTTGCTAAGTACACTGAAAAGGGTTCGTCCAGTGATCCATTAAATAAAATATGCCATATATGGAATAATGGTATATACTGGAGCGATGGTGGTGGTGTTTCTACATTACTGGAGGTGTTCAACAATAATCAATGCTTGGTTTTACTCATTTCATGTCAAAATGGTTTCGTCAAAAATATGATAGCTCAGCGTAAAGTTTTGATACAGGAGATTTTACTAATTAAGAGTAAGGTTTTGCCTAAAATGTCCGTAAGTGAGTTCATCATAGACAACTCTGATGGTTTATTGTACCCAGAAGTGTTACAAAAATACCCTCATGAACTGTCATTATATAGCATTGTGCAAGTGGCTCATCGTTGCCTGGATGGCAAACCATTTGTTGTCGCTAATAAGAATGCTAACAATAAAGATAACCAAGTAAGAGTTTTTAAGCTCTTGAATGGCTGTGAAGAAAATTTAAAAGAGTTATTCAAGTCAGTATTTGCTGGAAGAAACCCTAAGGTCAGTTTGAATAATTCATTATAATTATAATTAATTTTAGTATTAATTTTATTATTTAGGACATGATAGGAGGCAATTTGAGTTTATCAAAGCCATGTAGCATAGCCGACACGCCTAGCACCGTATTCAAACAAGATGAATCACCAACATCGATAAATCAATCAGAGCCACAATCGGCATCATGCCCTACCTCATCAGCAGTGGTGATGGCACAGCATGTTAAAGAAACTGTATCATCATCTGATGCAAGTACTAGTATTACTGTTAATGTCAGTATCACCAGTCAACAAATGAATCCACCCACCAATATCACTACCTCATTCAC
>JAYJLX010121301.1:2502-18453 GCA_036873525.1 Chalinula nematifera
CCCCCCCCCCCCCCCCCCCCCCCCCCCCCCCCCACAAAGAGCACTACCACCTCATTTATGTTTTTGTGTGTTTGCCTCTGTTGTGTGTGAACTTTGATGAATTTTTTGAACAATGAGTCAAATGTAATTAATGTCAATAGAGTCAAATGTAAATAATACTAAACTCAATGTAATACATTTATGTGCATTTATTATATGGTAGCTCCTCCTCCCTCCTCTGTATACAACACAACCCTAATGTGCATATATAATGTCATAATGTGACCGTGCATATACAGCTCATATGCTTATGTATAGTGTCTGTACACAGCTTGTGTCTATTGTGTCAGTCAGTACATAGCTTGTGGGTATAGTGTTAGTACACAGCTTGTTACTGTACATAACACAGCATGGATGCTTATAGTATAGTATAGTATATGTTATACTGTTGTATGTCAGGGAATATGAGTAGCAGTACGCTGACTCCGCTGTCTGCCCCTACGTGTGAGAATGTATTATTTGATGAGGACTATCAGAGGATGAATCCGGGAACTGAGCCCCCAGTCATCCCACCCAAACCCCCTAAACCACAAGGAAAGCCCAGCCTAACTACACTCACTTTAAGCGATTCTGAAAAGGTATATGGGAAATATGTGAACTATATTGATATATTGTGTTAGTAGTTTAGTATTACAACACCAGTTTTGTGCATGCCTTGGTGGTTAGGGGGTCTCCCCAAACCACCCCTTAAGATCAAATTTACCATCTATGGAGCTAATTTAACACTTAAAAAGAATTTTTTTTAATTATTCTATACAGCAAATGCTGGCTCTTATTGAGAGGGACAAGATAAAGAGGCTACCACGGGGAACACTTGTGGTTGCCACAGCAACCTATCGTTCCAAATCTTCTGGTGTAAGTTTATTACAAAGAGCTGGCTTGTCATATTGAAACTGAAAATTTTTATGTCTATTTTCCTTAGGACTTGTCCTTCAAGATACACGAGGAGATGGTTGTGATTGAGCCTGCAAAGGTAATTTCACTTGATTGATCAACTCTAATATTCTTGTATACACTGTGGTGTCTTTCTATTAATAATTGAGGGACCATTGAGTCAACAGCAGCTAGTTTTCATGCTGTTTATAATGGTGTCCTCATTTCGCAGTGTCTTAAGTTATATTGTGTATACATCTGTTGTTATGTTCCTTATTGATAGGATCTGTGCTGGTATAAAGCACACAAGGCTGACAATCCCGGCAAGAAAGGAATAATTCCCCTGACACACGTTCGACTTGTCTATATGTCAGACGATGAACCAGATGAAGAAGAATACCAGTTTAGTTGATCATTCGCATAATCATTATCATTAAATTTTTTTTTATCTCTTTTAATGATTTTAGAACTCCTAATAATGGACACCAGCGAATTTATGAAGGTATAGTTTCAAATAGTCTTTGCTTTACGTGTGAAAGGCAGTATACTGTTTTTTTTTGTAAACCACATCAGATAAAAATGATTTTTGGGCTAACTCTGGTTGGTTCACTTATCCTGGTGTAGCGATGGGAAGAGAAGCACATTTTCATAGTCTCTCGCGCAAGGCAAGCATGCCTTATGACAAGTTCATGTCAATCGGACCTGCAGTATATCTGCTACAGTACATGAATGAGAAGGTGATACTATATTTGTCATTATAACTGTATATAATTTTGTAAGATACAACATTATGTGATAAATATGTCCACTTGTTAGACTTATGTTGGTAAAGCAAAGGTCCTACATGAAGAGTTGGCACACCATTTTGAGTGTTTTGGGAAGCGACGAAAGGACATTAAAGAGATCGAAGACGACCTCTGCCATCATACCTATGCAGGAGGATGGAAGGTCAGCCCAGCAATATATCTAGTAGTACATACGAGTCAGTGGTGTGTATGTATGTATATTGTTCTATGTTACTATAGTTGAAGGTATGGCCTCTCAGTGAATTAGGTGATCAGGCTGATATAGAAGTGGAAGTGGCCAAGAAGATAGTGGAGCATGATAGCCTTATGTCCCCTGATGGAGGCATCAATGAATCAATGTCATTCACCACAATGAACAGTTTTGATCAGTTTTGGGATTGGTTGTCTCCCAATTAGAGTTTGATTTACACTGGCTGGACTAAGCCCACAGACAGGGTTTAGTTTTATATTTATATAATTATAATTATATAAAATTAATGGTCAAAACTCAATTTCAGGTCATTTCCATTATTTTTACTAATTATGGTTATATTAACTGATTTTATAATGTTTAATTTCATAATTAATTTTAATAATAAACTGACCACGTGCTCCATCATGGCTTCTAGCACCAGTGGTGATGCTGTGACCGATAAATCCACCTTTAGAGCTCTAGTGAGTTATTATTTATCGTGTGTTTTATACTAGTACTGTATATAATCACAGGGCGTAAACAGTGTGATATGTGAAGCTTGTGAGGCAATGAAATGGACCACGCCCACAAAAATACAACAGGAAGTTCTACCAGTGGCTTTCACTGGTAAACATATTTGTTTTGTTGAGAAATAATTATGTATGAAATATTTAATCATATAGGTAAAGATATAATTGGGTTAGCCGAAACGGGATCTGGTAAAACAGGTGCTTTTGCCATTCCAATACTCCAGTCATTGCTGGATTCTCCCGGTAAATTGTATGCCCTAATACTGACCCCGACAAGGTTAGTCGTATCTGATTGGTCACTGTTTAACCAATCAGATTCAGTATATTTATAATTAGAGAGCTGGCATTTCAAATATCTGAACAATTCGAAGCACTAGGCAGTGCCATTGGCGTCAAATCAGGTTAGATCAGTTAATAAAAGTTATTAATAGTTATAAATCGCTCTTAATCTTTGTTTAGTTGTCGTTGTGGGTGGGGTTGATATGATGACACAATCACTGGCCCTGGCTAAGCGACCACACATCGTTGTGGCAACGCCCGGTAGATTGGTGGATCATTTGGAAAATACCAAAGGCTTTAGCTTGAGAACGCTCAAGTACTTGGTAATGGATGAAGCAGATAGAATTCTGGACATGAATTTTGAGGAAGAGGTTAGTGGACTACAGGGCCAAATACCAGTATAGAATACACTAACAAGATGATTGTATGCTATAATTGATAAAAATATGAAAACCTATTTGACAACTGTATAGTTAATGTACCTGGGTGAATACCCAGGTACATTAACTATACATTCGTCATCATCAGGTGTGTGTGTGGGTGTCATTCATTATTATATGCTGATAAATACACAGGTCGATAAGATTGTAAAGGTGATTCCAAGAGAAAGAACTACTTACCTATTCTCTGCCACGATGACAAAGAAGGTTAACAAGTTACAGAGGGCTTCGTTACGGAATCCGGTTAGAATAGAAGTATCCACCAAGTGAGTGTTGGCTCTGGTAAAGGGATACTAATAATATTCACAACTGTGGTACCAACTATAGATATCAAACTGTTGACAAATTACAGCAAAGTTATATATTCATTCCAAGTAAATACAAGGTATCTATTATGCATTATTGAGTGTTTACGGTAACACAATAATAATAATAGATCAAGTACAGAAACTAGCTTATTTCGTTTATGTATGTATGACTATACGATGGCAGGGTATTGTTTTCTACTACTACCATAGGATTGCTATCTGGTTAGTATTCTTAATGAATTGGCTGGTAATTCCTTCATGGTGTTCTGTGGTACATGCAGTAATGTACAGAGGTTGGTTATATTAGTATATACTATAGTATAAGGGTTTGCTCATATATGTGCTCTAAGTGGATGCATGGATGGATCAGCTAGACAGTGCATTGATTAACTACCATTTACTATTCTTCCTTCCCCCCTCCCTTTGTAGGGCTGCTTTGATGCTACATAATTTGGGTATTGCTGCCATTCCTATTCATGGAAAGCTATCACAGGTATACTCTGCCCCCACCCACTCACTGTATCCTCCTATACATGGAGTGGGTAGGGTGGGGTCAAATTAGTATCAAAATCCCATTTACAATTACGATGATAGCTCCATATTGTATGGAAGGTTTAATCTTTTCACATACGTTCTATAGTAGAGTTGGAATGGACCAATGCTCTAGTGTCAGCATAACATTCTACAAGCGTAGTATTCTATCTGGTTTTACTGTAATAGTATACCAGTACATAGTGTAACATTAGTAAGGGAGGCACTGGTTTTACATTCTACTCTATTCCTTAGCATAAGCGTCTGGGTGCTTTGGACAAGTTCAAGAGTAAAGTAAAGTCTGTGCTGGTGGCCACTGATGTTGCCAGTAGAGGTCTGGATATCCCTCATGTGGACGTGGTTATTAATTTTGATATACCTACACATTCTAAGGCAAGTGGGTGTGGTTATTAGTATATTTAATTAATGGGTGTGGTTTGTTGTAGGACTACATACATAGAGTTGGCCGTACTGCTAGAGCTGGTAGATCAGGGCGGAGTATCACATTTGTTACACAGTAAGATATATGTTATAGTTATGGAGTGCTTTGGTGGGCTTTACTGAGAAATAAATCTGGAAACACAGTTTGCAAGAGCTGGAAAGTTTATATTTTTGGACGTAAAAAGCCCACCAAAGTATTTATTCATAAATCATTTAAACAACTCGCTTTTACAACCTATATTCACAGCCTGTTAACCGTCATACACCCTTAAGCGTTGGCAATTTTTAATTTAGTAAAAAAATATAATTAAATGTTTGTGGTAACCATGTCAAGTAAACAGAAAGTAGATCGGTTTATGACTTCTATACAATTCATAGCAACGTGCCATAAATACCATATAAATACCATATATATTCTAATACTGTTCCTTAATTAGGAATTCATATATAGTCTCACAGTTAAACTAAAAGCGCTTCTAGACACTCGGAACCTACTCAAATTGGTTTATGCACAACAAAAACATTATATCAACCACATTGACAGTCATATTTTAACCAATACCATATATCACATCGATTACTACATATTCCTGTATTTTGTCAATTAATACCTGACATAGTTATTAATGTTATGTTGGATAGATATGATGTGGAACTGTATCAACGTATTGAGCAGGTGATTGGTAAGAAGCTACCCCTGTTCCCCACTGTTGAAGAGGAGGTGCTGTCATTAATGGAGAGGGTTACTGAAGCACAGCGATATGCTAAAATGGTAGGGGTTTATTAATGGTTATTAATAGTGGGTGTGGTCATTAACGCTATTGTACATTGTTATAGTCACTGAGTAATAAGGACAAAGGAGATGAGGATTCGGAATTGCCGCCATTTAAAAGAAGAAAGAAAAAATGATTTAAAACACAAAACATTTTTAATCAAATCGCATCACATGTATGTATGTATGTCTATGTAGAGTATAGTACGAAGCTTAATTTGATTCATTCATGTGGAAATTTTTTTGAAATGAGAACAGAATCCAGTTAACATAACAAACAAGTGTGTAGACTCCTTGTAGTTGGGCGCAATCTAAATTGGCTATTCAATGAATGGTGGCCACTAACTTTGCATGAACAGAGTGGTAAATAATGTTTTATACCCCATTAATTCATTTACAATGCAACTTATTATCATGCAGATAATAAAATGTCTATCTAATATTGCTTTGCCACTTCACCTATGATGCAAAGAAGTTGTACAGTGGCCATACGAATTGATAAAATACTTAAACTATTAATAATTAACTTATATTAATTACTGTGTCTAAAATTAGTACATATCGCTTGTGTATAATTACTATCATTATGTATCTATGACATTACGAATATACAGTATTGATCATACAAAAACGGTTATTGTACAATTGTTTGTTTGCATTTCATGATAGCATACAATTACCACGGTGTAGCCAAATCGAGGAGCTGTTTTAAACCCCTATACCAGCCCAAGATCTAGTTCTTTAAAACTTAGTTTTCTTCAGTACCATTTCTAAAGCAATTGCTAGTGTATGTTCGACAGATCTACTACCAAATCTTTGTTTAAACTGATCAAACCTCTCTTTGTTGAATGAATTACCGGGATTAACCTTTCCATGTGTGACAGCAAAGCAATAATCAAGAGCTTCATCAATATTCCGGAAAGTGTAATTTCGGTCAAACAAATTTTCAACTTCAGTAGCAAAACCACAAGTATCTGCAAGTGTTTGGTAGTAGGAAAGAGGTTCACAATGCAACTGCAGCTTTATCACAATACTGGGCATTAAATGAAGGATATCATCAAAATCCCTACTGAATTCCACCGTAACTGTAAACCCAAACCGACCTCCTGGTTTCAGAGACCTAAATACTCTCTTGAACGCGTTCTCTTTGTCTGATACCCAGTGAAGTACATAGTTTGCTAGAATAACATCATACTGATCACCATCAGCTGGAAACGTATCACTGTTTCCCTCCATAAATGTAACATTACCATCACCATAAATTTCTTTAGCAAATCTGATCCTCTCTTGATCCGGATCAACACCCAATACACTGCCTGTGGGGCCTACATGCTGTGCTATAACACTGGCTAGGTACCCTGTTCCACATCCCAGGTCCAGTACTCTCATGCCTGGCTGAAGGTTCAACTTGGCCAATACCTTGAGTCCAGTTTCCTTCTGATGAGAGGATATTTTACTGTAAATGGTTGCTTGCTGGGGTAGCTGTGGATGTAGTGACATATTATTGCTGACAAGCCTGACATAGTAATAACCACTGAACTGTCAGTTGACTGTCACTGACA
Organism: Chalinula nematifera; assembly: GCA_036873525.1. Classification (NCBI taxonomy): domain Eukaryota; kingdom Metazoa; phylum Porifera; class Demospongiae; order Haplosclerida; family Chalinidae; genus Chalinula; species Chalinula nematifera. The sequence goes on from JAYJLX010121301.1 coordinate 9,256, forward strand.
TTTTTGTTTCACAACAAAGGATGTGGGGCAGTGGGCCTGTGGCTTGATTAGCTAGTGTACACGCCCCTCTTACATTATGTGCATATGAGGTAGACTCTACAGCTGTAATTATTCCCAAAAAATTCAAGGGTTTTGCATATATAAGATCAAAATAAATTAACACATCTTTGTGGTTTTGTGAGACCAGATCAAAAGAAATTTACTAAAGAAACGGAGTAGGCCACCTCTTTCCCCACCCCCCCCTTCAGCTAAAACACTGCATATAACTGTATTTACAACAATAGCTACATTGGCCAATGCAATTACATTACAGATCGAAATGAATAACCATGAAACTGAACATAAACAACATTAACAGCACATTTACAGCAGTAAAGTAACAATACCACCACCGAGTGTACACACACACTCTGGCTGGTGACACATACACACACATACAATATAATATAGTATAAAATGAGTTTGAGTTAATAGACAAAAATAAACGGTACTGGTTAATAAACTATAATAAAATATATATTTCAGCAATGGCAGAAATAAAATTTGTAATGATGAGCATAAAACTATACTGTGAATAAAATATAGTCGTTATACTTCAACCTTGAACTCGCTAGAGTAGCCCTTGTATTGATGAACCCCATCACTGTCCTTGTAGGCTCCGTAATGGACTATCTGGTATGTACCGGAGGCTGCCTTAGGTGGGATGGTCCATGTAATGGTGGCTACACTGGGGCAACCAGCAAACAACTCTTCAATGATACAATCCACCTCACTCTTTTTATATTCCCAGGAGAATCTTATTATAGGAGAACAAATGGAAACCCATTAATACACAACTTCTGGGTGCTTCTAAAGCCTTGTTGACAACATTGAATGCATCGGAAATTTACGGATAGTTTTCGTAACATTCTAGTGTCATAATATTGTGAACCAGGGCTATAATATATAATACATTGCACATATTAATATGTTACACTGGCAGAAAATGTCTCATATTGCTCAACAGTAGGGCAATAGAGCCCGCGGAAACTCTTATGCTTACTTGGTTTCCCAGGAGGCATCAGTATACTTGAGGACCCATTTTGAGCCATTCTTGTAATTCACATCTAAAAATGATCTCTCAGTCTAAAATGAATGACAACCGAACAATAATTCCAGAATAATAGAGAAATTAACATCTGATTTCACTGCTTACCATGAGGTCATTGCGAGGGTTTCCCGCCCAAAACTCAACTTCAACAGTCTCATTCTAAAAAAAGTGAATACATAGTAATGAAGAACACATTAAAAATACATACATATTATGTACATATGCACATACATAATATACATATGTACGTCTGTGTGTGTGTGTTGTACATGCATACCACTTTATAAGTCCGTGAGGTATCGATATCTTTATTTATCCCTCCAAACTTCTTCCCAGATGGTACACCATCCCTTAGCTCTGGTAGCCTCACAGCTAGCTGCTTAGCGAGATAATTTGGGGGCTTCTCCCCAGCAGGTAACTTAGACTAATGATAAAAAAAAATTACATATAGGAAGAAATGAAAATGGAGCTTATTTGTAAAAACAATCAATTCATCTAATGGGAACTTTTTACATTAAATTTTTAACGCTGGCAAAGTTCCATAGCATCATAGCCATCATCACACATACAGTGCTGACACATACAAGTACATGTACACTTCAGCTTACTCCTGTAGCCAGAGATTTCGCCAGCTTCTCATATTCCTGGATATATGCATCTAGAGTGTAAGGACCAAATATGGTGGAGCCAGCCTCGTATCGTTGTTGCTATAGAAACATCATTATTAAAAATAAACAGATGCTAGGGGGCCGGGGTAGGGTCCGGGTATACCTGATATTCATAACTAGTGGCTATATAGTCAGAGTATGTGTTAGCCAGTCCAGCAATCACTACTATAGGATCCTTAGGGAACTTCCCTGTGTCATTGATAGCCTAATACAACAGAATATACAGATCACAGGATATCCAAAGAATAATTGTTCGATAATTGTTCAGGGGGGAAGGGTGGGAATTATTAGTGTATGCTCGTTTAATTGCTAAGCTTTGAATTTCACAACATGATGAAGCAAATATACATGTATACCAGTCAATGAAATATAGCAAGGCTGGTTACACTTAGTGATTTGTGTATACACTAAAAGGTTAACCAGCTAGTGTGCCAACAGTAATATGCCAAAGTACAAGATATTATTCAATCAACCTTCACAATTATTCTTCAGTGCAATACAATGTATTTCCTGTAACTAAATCCCTCACATACTAACAATACATGCACATATACCTTCAGTACAGCATTCCTTAGGAGTCTACCAGACATGGTTGTGAACTCTCCTGGTACAGCAACGATCACCAACTGACCCAGACTCATGATCTGGAGGGGAACTATCTTAGGGGACCATGGATACGGCCAATCCAAGTGACCTACACCAATACAACAACACACATTAATAACAGCGCGAAACCTGGTACAATATACTACAATACCCAAATACAGTATAATATATAACGAGCAGTATGGGGCCTCCCATTATGAAGTGCATGGTCTTATTTGAAAGTAAGCCAATGTGTGGAGGTTGAGTTACATAAGTTTATACCATAAACCGGCTTTTAATGAAGAAGTGTGGTCACATAGAGTTATATGTATTATGCTATTCCGAACCTGTGTCCAGTAGAATGGGCTTTGGGTGTTGACACTTCTTTTGTTCCTCTGAAGGCTCATGAAGGACATGACCCACAATATCCCAGAACCAACGACCTTTGGTATCATCTGACAAACAGACTTGGTAATTATTTTTTGTTTACAAATCATCAAACAAAAATATGATTGCAATATTAATACAGAAGAATATGTTACTTATTTAGCTTAAGTGTAATCAAAAGTAATTAAGTATGATATTTTCTTACTTTGTTTAAAGCTAAAAGCACCCGGCCCATCAGTAGTACCAGCTGCAAAACTATCACCCATTGCAGGAGGGCATGTGTGTTTCTAGTAATAGAAACATGAAGCAATATCAAAATGTGTATATTCGTTAAATTTAAGTACCTTAATAAAATGCATAACAAATTTCCAGAGATTATGACACACAATAATATGGCGGAATAGAAGAGATATCTTATTCCAACATCTTGCGTATTACATTGTGAACTAACACTAGCTTCTAGTAGACTAATCTGTACTCTCGTTCATATCCACAATACATTACTATCTGTATTACATAATTATCCATTGACTGCTCTTAATTGCAACAACCATTATACTACCACATAAGTCCAAAATATTCCATTCCTCATTAACTCATTATCTCATACCTCTGTTCCATTGATTGTAATATTGGAAAAGTCCTCATATCTATGAACATATCTGATGTCGTTCCCCAGTACTACAGTCTTAGCTTTATCATACAATTCCTAAACATGGAACAAGTACATAAAATACAGTCAACAAGACCAATTAACAAGGGACAGATTAAACACTAAGTAATATAAGATACTTAAAATGCTCTAAGCCATTAAGGTTACTATATATTATTATAATACAGAGCTACATTGAGGGTATGGTTGAGTGACCTTTCCTTTGTCGTACTGCTTCTGTCCAATGATCCATGTACTCTCATACATATCTTTACCGGGACCAAATGCTATACATTTCTCATTCTAGTACCAATAATTGAAGACAAGTTATAATGCATTCATGTGGATTCAGCAATAGCCCCTCCCTCCCTCCCTCCCCTCTCATCCTTTAAGGCTGGTTCACAATAATGATGCATGTAACGTTGTATGGGCTATTAGACCTTTTTGATGCAACGTTTACATTGGAATAGACTAGGATTCTATTCCAGCGTCAATGTAACGTCGTGCTAGTGTCATATTGTGAACCAGCCTTTACTCTTCCAACTAATAATCATCTCAATCTTCTCTCTCTCTTTAATTCACTCCAAACTTCATTCTATAACTCACCTTTCCATTACAAGTGGAGTGGTAGGCGTCACATGGTTCTCCTGTATCGATACATCTGGGTCCCTTCGTATTCGGACTCACATCACCTTCATTACTTTGAGCAAAGGCAGCAACAAACTTAGCCTGAAGGAAACATATGAAATATTTTGAAACTGGAAACAAAAATACAGTGCACAGCAATTAAAACATGCTGCAAATTAATCGATAAACAAAAACAACCCTTAACAAAATCGACCAAAACAATTCCTCACATTTAAATTTATGTGCAGTTATACAGTACTTATTTAATTTATAACACATTTCAACATCAATCAGTCAATCAACGTCTGCATAGTTTTACATGCACCCATAGTTTGCTACGGTAACATACTTTCCCAGGTAAAGAGCCAGGGTCCTTGTTCTGCTCCATCATTAATGAGGCTAACCCTTTATTATCACTACTAATCAATGAATTGGAGTTGTTCATGCTAGTACAGTGGACAGCAAACCAGCTGAGAATATATTACAGAAATAGGTACGTGACATCACTGACATATGACAGTACAAGTATACATAATGTGCATATAAACTTATACTGTAAACCTCTAAAAATTCGCACTTCCGATTTTCAGAATATATAATTATTTGGAGAAAAAAATATTCCAATTATATACTCTAAAAAATTCATTTTATAAAATTATCCTAGCCATTGTGTTGCTTTGCAAAAGAGAAAGACCACCACAACTCAACAGCCAAGTAACTTTTACATTCTGTTGATTTACCGTACCTTTTTGAAAGCTTCCTATTTCATCAAAGTAATCACATGAGGTGAAAAACATTGCTATTGTACCTTTAATTCTATTGTACCTCTAATTTAATGTTGTGAAAAAAAATTTATCATCCTGAACCAATCATGATGAATTTTTAGAGGAATTAGATAACATTAGTATTTGGATTTGGAGAGGAGAGGGGAGAAGGGGGAGCGGGGAGAAAGGGAAGGGGGGGGGAGGGGGGAGGGGATTTGAATAACGAGATAGCAATATATAAGACCTGATCATTCCAAGTTCAGTTCCATTAGTAGCAATCATCTTGAGGACTGTCATGGTGGTGTCAACATCCGTCTTGTAACTATTATAAGGCAGTATAAATATTTATTTGATTAGAGTTAACAACCTAATTCAGCTTTTTAACTCACTCTTTAGCCTGAGGGTTTAATGGATAGGCCGTAGGGCTTCGATTGATGCTGGCGTTAAACAGATCTCCTTGATTAACGTTGAGGTTTGCTTCAACCATGTTGTCATGAGCAATCTCTATACTAGCAACAATACCTTAACATATACATAGAATAGATGACAGAGGTACAGACAGAGGATAGAGAACATGCAATACAAAAAAATAAACAAAATGAGAGAGGAAAGGAAAAGAGGTAGGAGAAAGAGTGAGAGAGAGGAGATCGTGAAAGAGAAATAAATAAGCAAGGATTAATATCAAGTGATACACAATGAATAATGTGGGAATATAACTTACCATCTACCAAAGCATAGAGTGTTTGGTTAACAAAACCTTGAGACATAATCTCATACAGTACATACTGGAAATATCCAGCTGGACCAGAATGGGTATGTATCGCGGATATACATACATTATCGTCACTGTACAAATCACCATATTTTTCTTTTAGCTTCCGAACAACCTATTGTTCACAGTAATAATTAATGATGCTTTCCCCCGCGTTTAATTTCTTACTTACCTCCATTTTCATGATCTGAGTGCCCATACACGCGTCAATGTTGACAAAAACTATCCGTTTGTTCTTGTCAGAGGGTTCCGCGAATATGAATGCTCTGCTCCATTGTCGCAGATGAATACCTTTCGTTATCTGAGTCGGCATAGCGTAACCCATCTAAAAAAAAAAAAAAAACAGAAAGACAAAATGACCTTCATATACCAAAGACACAGTGGCGTTGCGAGAACTTACCATTTCAACCTCAGCCGCTGGCCCCGTAATGTCATATCGACCCGTACCGACATAGTAGGCGAATTTATCAGAAGCATGAATAGATACGCTCAGCCATAGAAGGACAGATAGGAAGGCTACTACGGTGGTCATCCCTGATCTGTACGGTACCTGTTCAGTCGAGTGTTCAGTGGCCTGATTCCGTTGCTGAGTTCAGTGAGTTATTAAATTGCCATAGTGTAATGCTGCCTTCGCCCCGCCCCACCCCCGGCCCATATCCGCGCCCCTGCTGCCTGCCTGCTGCCATTTTCAGCAAAATTGTGCCATTGCCACGCGCATTGCCATCAAGAATCAAAGATAATGGCGTTATCTGCTAATGTTCCTTCTCCTCCACCCTACGAGCCAGTACCTCCCGGTTATTGTGATCGAGATGACGCGGAGTTAGAGGATGTTGTGGGGGAGGAAAGTGAGTTATAAGCTAGATGTACCGAGATGTACTCAACGATATAATTTAATATGCCCAAGGATAAACCTTTCTGGAGATAGGATTAGGGAAGGGTTGGTGACTCAGTTTGCCTATACTAAGATATTTCTTTTTAACAGTTGTAGGACATCATAACTGTTGTAATTGTAAAGAAGTGAATTATTTGTAAAGGAATGCCGTCACTAGTCTCACGTAGCCAGACCCACCCAGCCACCCTAATGGGAAAGGGTCTGGTCTACTGAGCGCTGTGGTTTTGTTCTTCAATTAATTACCCACATGTAGTGCATAGGTTGATTCTCTATAGTTTAAGCACGTGCTTAACTATAGAGAATTGTCCCTTGCGCTACAGGAATGTGGGTAATTGAAGAATGAAACCGCAGTGCTTATGTAGATCAGACTGGTCTGGCTACATGAGATTATATGCCGTCACATGGATTTTTTTCCCCTATTTTTCTTTTATGTACGTTACATTGATCAGTGGAAACCTTGCCTACATATTCTGATTTATATCCCATTGATAAATCTCCACCCACGGCCACACACAGACCAGAACGTCGCCAGCGCTCTACCCAGGATATCCGAGGCTATATTCGACAGCTATGTTTACCAGGTTTGGCATTAAATGGAATATAAATCGGTTTTTATATAATTTTCTTTCCTCGAATCTCTCTCTCTCACTCTTTCTCTTTCCCTCTATGTAGTGTCCATTATTGTGATTATACTGGTGTGTGGTATCATACCTCTATCAATGATAATAATGGGTAAGGAATTAGTATCATGCATTCGTCGGCTGACACGATCTCCACTGCTTATATTATTGGGCATATGTACCTATAACTGCAGTATAGCTATAGTTCCAATGTTTTTAATGTATAAATTAATTTATTTCCTTAGGTTCAGTATACATCCATCAGTGCACCATCAGGCCCTTTATACCGATATTCTTGCTCGTGTTTGGTGCTGTTACTTTATTAATGTCATTGGTCCATCTCATTAAAATGTTCGTTATCCGTAAAATGTGTGGTGTCTCGTCTAATGAAGGTGACTCACACCATACCAATGCCCGACGAAACAGCTGTGAAGCGTGCACCGTCGTCTTCCTTGTATCCTGGTTCGTGCTTGGTTCTTTCTATACCTTTCGCACGTACATGGTTTGGTCGACTGGTGGGCGTCTCCCTTGTTCGTCCAACGATGGACTAAGAGATTGCTGTGAACCGGTTATAATGTATTATGCTTTGGGTGTTATTGGGCTCTTGTTTGGTTTGACAGTCTCTGCTATTTTACTGGGATGCAGCTGTATGGTAATATTGAGACGTCTTGCCCGTAGAACCAGACCAATGCTACCTAGCAATGACTGATATATATATCGATGATGGAATGTACCAGGACCAACCTTATGTTTTGTGTATTTTTATTTCCCTGTGGTAGACTCGATCATATTGCCGCTTTGTCACACTTGTCATTATCGTGTTATCTATCATGGTCGCATAGTAAATGTGGTATAAATATGTAATGTAATTACACTTGTTGTATAATTATGTAATGTAATTTCACTTGTATTGAAATAGTCAAAGGCATAGATACTATGGTCAAAGGTGAGATTTGTACACGTCAGCTCAGATACATACACAATAAATTAAGTACGTCCTAATTAGGGCGTAGCAATTAACTGACGCATGCATGGGTGGAGTGTTTTTTTTTTTTTTTTGTCGTTTTGTCTTTTATGCTTTGCTGAAAAAGACTACCTGATCGAGCAGAAATGGAAGGTCCGCCGCCCAGCTACCAAGATTCAGTTCCGAAACCAGGTGAAATAAATAGACTGCTGTGTTAAAATTAGATCTACGTTTATTGGATAGCTATATAGTATGATGGACTATGTAATTATGGCGAGTTATGGTCATACGACGTACCACTACAGTAATAATGTACTAACACATTCTTTAGATCCTGATTAGCTGGCTTGAATTTTTTTTGTTCGACTCCTCACTGGATCCAGGCTAACCCAGTTCATATACAGTTTAGTTAGGTGGTCACGCCGATTCACAAGCCTTGGTAGACCCCCCCATCTGGCCAGTATAGACTAACTTTGAGTGTAATATTTACCCTCCACCACAGCACTAACATGTTAGCACTGTACTGTTGTTAATTCATCTCTCTGCTGGTTTAAGTAAAGCCTAATGATGCTAGCGCGACGTTGCGTGGGCAATTTGACCTTTTTGATACAACGTTTACATTGTAATAGACTTGAATTCTATTCCAGTGTCAACGTAATGTCCCGCTAGCATCATATATTGAGAAGTAAGCCTATAATTCTGCATGCCTATTAATATCTATTATTTTTCCATAGGGTCCGGAGCCCCTCCCAGTTATGCTGAGCTGTTTCCTATGAAGGAACTCAAATCTGAAGTCAGCCAAGCCAGGGAGGAGGGCATGACACCTTCGGTTCCTTTGAAAATCTGTGGAATTTTCTGTGGATCAAGTCAGTGACATCACTAGCTAGTATTTTTAACCCAATATGCACATTAGACATAAGCTTTATTACTATATTTGACCCTTAATGCATGTCCAGTGTCAGCAGCATACAGGAGCAGATTTACTTACTTATCATGTATGTAATATACCATCCCTCCAAGTACCTTTATACGTGGTATGCATTGAGTGGGGGCTGATGGTATATTTAATTTATTTCATAGTTAATTAAGCCAATTCACACGCACACATTCAAATGGCTGACTGTTTAGCAAATAAAAGTGTTCCTCCAGCTTCAAAACCTGTCGAAACCCGTGAGTG
>JAYJLX010121411.1:0-19696 GCA_036873525.1 Chalinula nematifera
AACCTGGATCCAGTTTCAGGTAAATGTATCATGCATGCCTATTCATTAAAATGGTGAATGGAGCCTGTAACCGCCCAAGGCACTGGGTACTACCTTAAATCTTGATTATTAGGATGCCATACACCCATAAGTGTATTCATTTAACCATTAATTTGTACTCATCACTACGCTCACGTAAAACAAAACCGTGCGAGGTGCCATTGAGGGCTGCATAGGCCATAGGGTAGTCTAGTACCTGCCCCTTTGCTACGAGCATACATATTAGACCACACAACAGGATATGAAACAACGAAGGGCGGGAACAATTATTGCATGTATAAGAATAGGAAATTTAAAGTTGGTACTTGGTACAGAGCCAGCGCGAGTTTATATGCCTATCAATACTAAAGAATAGCAATAAGCCAAATAAACTTGCGTGGATCCAATATCTATGCAACGAGGAAGGGTCTGGCAAAATTTGTACACTGAATCTGTCCCGAAGGAAATAGATCATTACGTCAAACAATCTGACCAATCAGGTTACAGAATGATCGACGGAGAAGAAACAAAAATGGAGGGCGAGTAGATTGGTTAGCCGTTTTTGCGAAGGGGCGGGTACTAGACTACGGGCGGCGTAACGGTGTTGGTCGCGCGGGTGCCACTGCAGGGTGTTCCTCTGGGCCACCACATTTTTCTTAATATTTACTGATTTCACAAGAACAAAATTGATGCATCACACCCTTCTGTAGCCATCAACCCAATTGACATTTGGCGAAGGTAGGCTAGCGAGACTAGTCCTACCTCTAATTCTGTTTCTCGTCTTAACCATGGCCATTTTTTTCCCGCACTTCAATTGTAGCAATTATTTTTAATTTCCCGATAATATTTTTATGAATCTCGTTATCCGGCTGGCAATTGCAAACCTCGAACACCAATAAGGGTAGGAAGGTGTGGGGAGGAAGTGGTTTAATGTTTCGCAAACAAATTATGGTAAATCACGTGAAGAAAAAAGTGCCATTTATTGTTACCACTGTTCATTGGGAGATTTGCTTGTTGTCAGTAATGGCTGTTGAGGAAATGAATGCCAGGCGACTTTTCTAAAAGGTAGTCTCTGATGAAGAGACTGCTATTAACTGGTTATGACATGGCATGCTAAAAGGTAACATGATACTCTTCTGAAGTACCAACCTCATACAAAATATTACATTTATGCTACGAAGTTAACAGCGTGAGTGTTAATCAGCCCATGTAGCTGTCATACATAAAGATAACGCTATATTATATCAAATACTTAATTAATCTGAAGCAAAACTAATATTCCACAATGTTGGATCAGTGTCTGGAGGATGGAAGAGCTTTTTATGTTTACAAGTTCTTCTGAGATGGTCCTGTTTGTCTCCATAAATCTCATTACATTTGAACCACTATAAAAAAAAAACAAAACAAAAATAACACTTAAAAGTTAATAAAGAAACATTTTATGCACAGGTATATTAAGCCCTGGGTCAACCATTGCTAATAATATGTTATCAGTAGCTGACAATGATGTTCTAGAGAACATTCACTGGTACTCTATAAACAAAAAAAAAACATTGACAAAAGAAGCGGCAATGAATTGTTTAAAGTATGAGCATCAAGGATAAACTAGATATAGCAAATGGTAGGTGAAGGCTTGTGAAAGAAATACAGTTTATAACGGGCACCTTTGGGACAGCCAATTAACTGCAAGGTTCATAGTCTTGCCACGCCTCTTCGCTAGCTGAGGAAGAGTCTGAGGACAATCACACCTTTTTTGTGACAGAATGGAATGTGATTACGACAATTGTCATAATCGCGCATGTGCAGTTATTCTTACATGTGTCTAAATCGAGATTTCTTGACCAAATCTAGTCAGTAGTTCTGGACCAAGAGGAGTGGCAAGCACACGAAAACATTCTGGCTGTCAAATAAAACCTACTCCCAGCCTTCCGTGACTTGTTGGGTGTCCTAGTCTTTGCCGTCTGCTCAAGCATTATGAACGCTATGTTTTATGCATTAACCAGTAATAATTACAGGAAATGCGGTTACACCATGTGCCTAAAGTAATCTGATTGGTGCGCCAACATTCCAGTGCAAGAACAAAAAAAGTTTGAGTGTCCCCAAACTCTTCCTCAGCTAGCGAAGAGGCATGGCGAGACTACAAGGTTCAGTGATTCAACTTTGCACAAGTAACAGGATCCAAAGATAACAAGGCTACTGGATATGGTCTGGAAATGCTGTGCTGATTAACCAGAAGGATAAATTCGCAAGGTCAGCCTTTTATTCAATCTTTTACTATTATCTTAAACCAAAACGATTACTATTTTGTGGGTGTGGCTTTCGTCTGCTTTATACAGGTCAATTTGCATGGCTGAAGCTACATTGGTGACTACAACAGCATTCGTGTTTCGGAATAGATAGGTTCCATTATCTGGAGGTTAGTTTCTATGTTAATGAATGGCCAGGACATTTTACACTGTCCAGAATAAAGAGGTGTTCGTTATTGCAAGGTCCGTTTTAGAAAGGTTCTACTGTATCGTCAATGAAAAGTGGTACTGGTCTCATTCGTCTTTATTAATTTGCAACAATTCTGTGTTTTGCAAATATATACTTGTACTTAATGCAACTTACCTAGGCTTCAAATGCTGTTCTGAACAGGAGTTAGAAGTAAAAAAATGGTAGCCATGCTTGCAGCTGCTCATCTAATCCTTAACTCACCTATGTACATTTCAGGGTTGGGGCTGATTACGCAAATGATTGTGATTACTAAAAAACGTCTGATTGAATATGATTGATAGCATACCAAAAAGTGCTATTATGACTATGATTACAGCATTCTGATTACGTAGTGATTATACAACATATGCATGACTACGCATTAATACCATGACTAAGCGTGCTTATAAAAACATCATTTCTATTGTATAGCGGAAAATTTCTGTGGCCCAAACTTTCCATGGATGGGGAAATAGGACAGATTTCATTGTTAAAATGTCGTGCTGTTCATTGCACGTTCGCATACCTTACCATGTGTAATTACGTAATTCATGGATTAAATATTCATTAATAAACAAATAACCACAAAATCCACGAAACCTTATGACCACAAAATATTTCTGCCATACGGTATCTTCGCTTTATAAAAATGTAAGGAACAATATTAATAATACAATACACCATGTCAGTAGGTATTTCATCTGATAAACATCAACTTTTCAAATGTGCCATCTGACTAAATGCTTAATATACAGTAGCTGCCAAAAAAAACTTTACGTTTTGTTCTACGAAGCGATTGTTTTGTTGTAACAAACAATTCAAACACTGTCACTGTTGTCCATTTTACACTCAGCTGTCATAACTTTGTGTTGAATTAATTGATATAAATAAAGGTTTTAACAAAAAGTTAAGAGAGCTGAGTATAACACAGCAGAGAATAATGACATTGTTTTTTACAACAAAACTATCTTTCGGTAAAACGAAATGTAATTTCTTTTGGCAACTACTGCAACTTAATGAGTTCACTTTGTTCCCTACAAAAATAAAGCAGTTGCAAGTCTAAAAATTAAAATGCTTATGATTTAAATCCATTTATATACTTTAAAGCCTGGGTTTCAGTGTGATTACTACCCAATCTTGTGAGTGATTATGATTATGACTATGACTACAGCTATGAAATAATTAGTGATTATGATTTAATTATGATTACCACAAAAATTGCAATCGATTATGACTATAACCTGTAATCAGCTCCAAACCAGGATTATGTAAAGGGGTAAACATGAGCAGGCCAAGCACTGGTCTTTCTTGTCAAATATACTGTTGTAGAAACAGCTATAGCATCTATAAAAAGCTAACCTTGGCACACTCTTCACAAGCTTTTCCATTGAGTTTTTTCCTATCTTCTTTGTTTTTGATAACACACACATGGTCATATGTTGGTAGGCCAGCATCAACGGCTGTCTTTTGAAGATGTGCTCTGTTAAAAATACAAAAAGAACATTCACGAACATTATGAAATGCCAATAATCCTTATCACTATGGCAAAATAACTTTTATTCCACGTTTTATAGAAATGAATACAGACATACATTCTGTAGTCCTGAAAGTTATAGACACATAGCTCATAGCACAGTCTAAACTCATGACATGGCTGGGCAATAGTATCGATATTGAATATATTGCAACACTTTTTAGCTGTCACAATACAATATCAAGTAATAGTTACAACACAGGCCTGAATGTATTATCCAATATATCAGTACGAGGTTCCGGTTGAGTAGTAGCACACGAGGCACAGCCACAGGTAACTTAAGTCCTGGGTCACAGCATCAGTAGCTTCATAAGTGTTAACTGCATCTCATTAACAACTTTGCATTGGAAATAATCTCATTAATTATGCACGAATTAAATATAGGGGAATTTGCAGCTATTTTACTGCCATTAACTCTTAAAATGGCTGAAAGTACTTGGTCAACTTTGAGCAGATGTGTGGAGTTGTTGTGGTCTAGTGCAATAGATAGTTCCCGCAATGAATTATTCATGAGCTATCGCCCACGCTGCGAGTCATCAATGCGTCACGATGATGAAAATCACACCCCATTGTGGGAATCGTTAGCCATGGAGAAAAATGGAAAGCAGTTAGTGTGAGCCCCGAAATGCAGAAGTTACATAAAAATAGGCGAGTTATTTAGGTGGATAAGATCATAATGAGTTGGATCCAAGTGGTTAGAAGTCCTAGAATAGTCTAACAATGTAGCCACAATTGAAATTCTACTACTAACCCTCGTACTAAACGAGAGCCATAGCCATATTTGACCACTGGCCAACTTTGTTAGACTGACTTCTAACCACTTGGACTCAACTCATAATGATCTTACCTACCTAGGCAACTCGCGTTTTCATCTTATCTTCATTTAACTTCTGCATTTCGGGGCTCACACTAATTGCTTCCCATTTTCCTCCATGGTTAATGATTCCCACTAAGGGGCATGGTTTTCATCATCGTGACGCATTGATGACTCACAGCGTGGGCAATAGCTCATGAATAATTCATTGTGGGCACTATCTATAGACGCTACTTGGTACGCAGGTTCAGGAGACTGCTATCTATGATGTATCAAACTTACCTGATGAAATATCAATGGGATTCTGAGCGACAGGCTCGAGCGTGGAATAAGAAAGGTGCGAAAAACCGACAATTTTTCCTATTGCTCCAAAACCTTACAACAGATTGCTCGGTAAGTTTGATAGGATGGAGATCGTGAGTTAAGACATAGGCAATACAAAGTTTCAGAACGATAGCATACCGGGAAGAACTCCGCACATTTCGTTAAAAGTTCGTAAAGTGCCGTTACGGTATGGCCGTTTTCTCGCTTGTGTTTTGAGTTTCGGTGTACTTTTGTATTTAGCTAGAGGAGGTTGCTCACGCGTCATAATGACGCGTTTTAAATTAGCAAAAAATCCAATTAAGTCCTACCCAGTTCTACCTGGTTAAAAATTCCTGCTATTCTTCAACACAGCCAGAATTTTTAACCGGGTAGAAACCAACGCGTCCTTATGATGCGTGAGCAACCTCCTCTGGTATTTAGCATTGTTAGCAAAATGATACTGTAATTGGTTTGCTGCAGGGTGTGTGGGTTACCTACTGCATATCGAGTTATTTTCGATTAATGAAAATTTTTGTATGGCATCACACATAAGAAAAAATCTGAGCACAAGCACTTGGCTAAAAGAGAAACAAAACATTGCTTCATACCTGAGTAAAGGTTAATTGACGTACAGAAGCCACGTCTGTTACTGAAATGAGTGAAAAAAGCAGTAAAACAACAGCCTTCTTTACTTCCTTATTCACTGTAGTAACGGGTACTATAAATGTGCAATCACTCAAACTACTGGTATGGGGATACTGACAGTAACTGAATTGATTTTTTAAAAACAAACAGTCAATTATATACATCAAAAATTATAGTTATGAAGTAATTAATAAGATGGTAATTATTAACAATACACTCAAATACATTTTAACAACTAATAGACAACAAGTCATTCAGTATCACTACACTCCACTTAGATTTGTGGAGGAAAACCGAAATGGTTCGGGGGTACACTCGGTCGTGTGGATCTGCGTAACATTGGTTGGGTCGTACGAGGTACTGATGTATCATCGCTCCCAATGGTACGAGTACTCGTATCAGACGAATTCTCGGTAAGGTACGAAACTGATAAATCTTCATCGTATGAGTTTTGTTGAGTCTCTTCTACTTCGAAACTCCTCGCTCTGATATGGTCAATGTGCCGCTTGACTACTGTTCCTTCGTCTGCCAATTGAATCCGGTACGTCCACTCCTCTGAACCACTGTTCCAGCTAACCACTTTGGTTGGGAACTTCGGAAATTCTTGATTAGAACCTTGTCTCCAGGGTTAAACACACGCAACTGTTTTCCATTGTCTCTATTCGTTTTCTGCCTCTTTTGAGCTTCATTAACCTTCTACTCAACACTTGGAAACCACATGTCCAGACGACTTCGGATCCTTCTACCCATCAATAGCTCCAGCAGGGCGGTTGTACGGGGAGTTACACGATACATTAGAAGAAACTGGGAGAGTACATCTTGTACACTTCCTTCCCCTTTTCCATTCTGAAGAGCTAGTTTGATGATCTGGACTACTTTCTCTGGGCCGTTTGATGAGGAGTGGTATGGAGACGTAGTACTTTGTTGGATTCCATTCTTTTCCATGACGGTTTTGAATTCAGCGCTTGTGAACGAAGGTCCATTATCGGTGACCACTTTTCTAGGTAGAACATGATTAGCGAACACTATACGGAGTTTCTCTAATGTCTTCGATGTTGTCATTGACTGCATTAGGTGTACGTCAATCCACTTCGAGTGAGAGTCAATGATGACCAAAAACATATATCCCATAAATGGGCCGGCGAAATCTAAATGGATCCTAGACCACGGTTGGTCAGGCCATTCCCACGGGTGGAGTGGTGCTAGTGGGGGTAATGGTCTCGATTCTTGGCATACTGTACACTGCTTTACTGCTTCCTCGATTGCAGAATCCATTCCAGGCCACCACACAAATGAACGGGCTAGGGCTTTCATTTTACTAGTCCCTTGATGACCAACATGGATTTCCTGGAGTACTGCTTCACGACAACCTTGAGGAATCACTACCCTTGAACCTCGTAATATACACCCACAAATCACTGAGAGTTCACTCCGCTGGTCTGAATACGGTTTGAATGTGGCTGTCCTTGGTAACATAGATCCCGATAATACACAATTTCGAACAGTTGATAAGGTAGGGTCTCGGTCGGTGCTCTGTTTGATCTCTTTAGCATCCACACATGTGGTTGACAGGTGGTCCAGTAGGTTTACTACTTCACCTGGTAATGGACAATCCAGTGCTGTACAGGATGGTAACGGCAGTCTACTTAAACCATCTGCGTTCCCAATGTTGGCGATATCGGATCGTATATTCGTATGCAGAGAGAGTCAGAGCCCATCTTTGGACACGAGCTGAAGCTAAAACAGGAATTCCCTTCTTTTCGTGGAATAAAAATGATAATGCTTTATGGTCTGATTCAGTAATGAACTTGCGCCCGAAGAGATAGTAGTGGAACTTTTGGACACCGACGATTATCGCTAACGCTTCCTTCTCCAACTGAGCATATTTACACTCAGCAGCGGTCAATCTGCGAGAGGCAAAAGCCACTGGTCGATCCTGTCCATCAGGCATTGTATGGGAAAGGATGGCTCCGATTCCATATGGAGATCTGTCGCATGTTAGGACGAGAGGTTTGGAGTCATCGAAATGAACCAATACAGCATCAGTCTGAAGGGCTCCTTTTGCTGCTATGAAAGCTTCCTCTTGCTCCTGTTTCCATGACCATTGCTTGTTTTTGTGTAATAGTTGGTATAATGGTGTCAGCTTGGAGGTAATATTCGGTAGAAGCTTCGCGTAGTAGTTCATTAGTCTCAAACAGGAACGAAGTTCAAAAAGGGATTTGGGTGTAGGAGCATCTGGAATAGCTCCTATCTTCTCGGAGGTTAGTGCAATCCTTGACGATCGATAATGTGTCCCAGATATTCCACTCTTTCTTGCATGAAGAGACATTCGGATTTATTTAGGCGCAGCCCTGCTTTGTCGAGTTTGGAGAGAACCTGTTTCAGATTCGTGATGTGCTCTGTCATGGTAGATCCTGATACTAGTACGTCATCCAGAATTACGGACACACCAGTACAGTCATGTAACAGAGTATCCATGTATTGCTGAAAGATGGACGGGGCGGATGCCACACCGAACGGTAATCTATTATAACGAAACAAACCCCTATGTGTATTAATGGTTACATATTCCTTTGAAGGCTCATTTAGGGGAATCTGCAAATATGCTTGAGCAAGGTCTAGCTTGCTAAAATATCGACCTCCTGAGAGTTTGGCAAATAGTTCTTCTATGCGCGGTAATGGGTAACTGTCAATAGGGGAAGCTTGATTAACTGTAAGCTTGAAATCCCCACAAACCCTGATGGAACCATTTTTCTTGACAACAGGCACTATGGGTGCTGCCCACTTAGAGAACTTGACTGGGGAAATTATATTTTCCTCTACCAACCGATCCAACTCCTCCCCTACTTTCTTGTGTAGTGCTAAGGGAAGTGGCCTAGCTTTGAAAAATTTAGGGGATGCAAAGCAACCAGAATTCCCTCCTGTAAAAAAGGTGACCAAATAATTTCTAGTCTCGCATGTGGCAAAAAAAATTTTCACATCCTTGGATGGTTACCCCATCTATTATTATCGTACAAACACTCCTTCAATGCCTTTAGGAATTACATATTGGTTAAATGACAAAATACCCTCAATTATCATTGACAAAGATTTCATCTGAAGCTTCTGGAGACCAAATCTATACCCAGATGCTCCTATTGAAAGGATACTGAACCTAAACAAACTGAAACACATGGAATTTGTAATGCTCCTGAGTCAGCATATTTAGAAGTAGTCTACTTCTGGACTTCTGCCATATTTTTCTGGTTACAGCCAAGACCAAGGTTGCTCCCATTTAGAGGCTGATCAAACCAAGGCTAGAGCTATGTGAAGCCTAATTACTGGCTCACCTAATGTAACATAACTGTATGCTAATTTCCAGGGTAATGCGGGATTTTGTAATAGCTTTTCTGGTCCACCTTCGCAGTTGATGCTTAAAGCCTATTGTCTTGTACAATACTGCAACTGCGCAAGCTTGACTGAGGTATTGAGCTAACAGGTCAACATTCAGCCCTAATTGCTATGCCTTTAGCAAAAAGGTCCAAAATGGAGGATTACAAACTGTTTCAATGAGCCTCTATTGAATTTCTCTTGGAATCGTCAAGCAAATGATCGATTGTGGCTGGTGTGGAGCCTGGGCTTAAAAATGGTGAGTGCGAGTACAAAATTGGAGGTTAAAAAAAATTTCTAACCATCCTCTTAAGTTGAAATGCCTATGTGAGCAACTAAACAGATCTCATATAACCGGCTTCCCACAGCAGTGGAAACTGATTTGGAAGCCTAAGCTTTTACCACGACAAAGTCAACCAGCCTGGTCTAGATGACAAGCCACAAATAATTATAAAAAAGCATGCAAAGAACCTAACATTTGCATTTAGCACAAGAAAGCATACAAAAAACCTAACATTTGCATTTAGCATGAAGTAATGGTATTTTGCACTGCAGATCTCCGATAATATTTTGCTGATCTCCCATAATGTTTTGTTGAGCAGCCCCCCCCCCCCCACACATACAGTAGTACTCAAAGAAGTATACATTTTTTAAACCAAAATGGACCGTACTACGATTGTACTATTGCACTACGATTGCCATGTACAATACAGTATTATATCCAGCTGTCATAATTCTTTGTTGCAGCTATACTATATTGATATATACTATATTGATACATAACTATTGCAACAAAGAATTATGATAGCTGGATATAACACTGTATTGTACATGGCAATCGTAATACAGTAGTATAATCGTAGTACGGTCGTAGTACAGTCCGTTTCGGTTCAAAAAACATATACTTTTTTGAGTGCTACTGTATTAGGTGTGGTTACACGGGACGCAGACCCGCCATTTTTGAGTTTGAAAGGTGTTCTGCTACATTCTTTGGGAAGCTAAAAGACACATGGGTAAATTTTCGAATCATCAAGCAAGAGATTGATTGTTGCTAGTCTGCAGGCTGGGTTTAAAAATGTTAAGTTTGTTGCAATCAGTGTCACTACACGGCCAGTACAGATGTTACATAGCCATCATACCAGTGCTGAGTCAGCAAGGATCCACAGGCTAAACATTAAGTTGATCACTAAAAGATGACAAGATACATAAAAATTATTTTTTAAAAAAAGGAAAGTGAGAATGAGAGAAGCCCCAAACGAAAGTGTTAAAACAAGCAGGGCTGGTATGAGGGAGCGAAAAAAGACAAAAATATTAACTACTATCGCATTGTCTTGCTGCTCACTCACACCACCTCCGCTTGTTTCATTACTTCTGTTGGGGGATCTACACGTATGCTCCCATCCTTCCTATAGCTTCCTCTTCTTTTTGTTTCAAGAAAATTTTACCAGTCTTCTTTTCCCTTCAATTTTTACAAGACAGTAAAATAAAAATGTTATTAGTATAGGCAATAACATGGATTGAGTAATTGCATGAGGTGCAGCCAAGTACAACTTTATCCTTCAACAAACAAGGCAAGTGCAATTAATTCCAGAATCGCACAAGAATACATGTTATTAAATATTAATGATATAGTTCAAAAAGTACTTTTGATTTGAAAAAACAACAAGAATAAAGTAGTGTCCACTGCAAACACCAGTGCCCAGGTGACAAACTATCTTTTTCTTTTAAATATTGTTTTAGTCCGAGTGATCAGTGTCTCCCTCGACCGGGAGTCGATGCAGTATTTTGTTCCCCAACAAGACCTTGCATGCTGTTTCTGTCGTTTTGCTAACAGTCTCAGTGCTTAGACTGTGACTAGAAGAGCGTTGCTTGGCAAGTGAAGCAACAACATGTCAGTAGCCGGTTGGCTTTCTTGAGTTTCTTTGGTATTTCGTGTGTTCTTCTTTGTTTTCTGTTATGATAATCAAGTAGAATAACATTTTTGGCTCCTTTGCATTGGCTCCTTTGCGTCTTACAAATGACAAATTTGAATTCTTCACGACAATTTATACTTTAAAAAGACCACCAAACTCGAAGAATCTGATTTCTCTAAATTACTGTGCGTTAATTAGAACTATAAAATAAATTGATTTTATTCGCTAGTTTTTTTTGTACACGAGTGCAATTATTTTTTCAGACTGCAATTATAAGAATATTTGTTTGGCTGGGGTACGCTCAAGGTGGTGGGCATGTCAATTAAATTATTATTCAAGAAAATCTTTGACGTGTTCTAGCTTCACTGTGGATCATAAATACTTCGAAACAACTACCGTACCCCACAAAAAAAGCTGCCGCTGCGTTTTTTTTTGTACTACGAAACGGTCATACTACAATTACACTATAGTGTAGTTGTTATATTCAGATGTCTATTATTTAGCTATAATATTGATAAACAAACAGTATAACACAAAGTTATGATAGCATAAAAATGTAATGAAAAATAACTTTAAAATAACCGTTTCGTAGTACAATATGAATACGAAACAAATACACGATGGCAAATATTTTTGAGGACTACTGTATCTAGCCAGTGAAAGACCCAAGCACTAAACCTTTGCTAATTCTTTTTTCCCAAAAACGAACAGATGGCTTCGTTACGCCTCGATGAAAGTTAAATTTCTTGTGGCACTTTATTCTCGCGTACGGGCTATCAAACATGGTTTAAACAATAGCTAGTAACCTTGCCAATGGGGCTACGTTTAGTTATTAATTAGTATGGCAAAGAGCAATGCTAAAATGCGTTCGTGCATAAAGAAATAATCTACCTTATTACAGTAGTTGTCAAAAAAAATTAATGTTCTGTTCTACGGAACGATCCGTTTCGTTGTAAAAAACAATCCCAGCATTGTCATTGTTCTCCACTATGTCATACTCAGCTGTCATAACTTTTTGTTGAACTAATCTATACATATACATACATAGATAAAGGTTTCAAAAAAAGTTCACAGCTGAATATAACACAGTACAGAACAATTACAGTGTTTTGATCGTTTTTTAAAACGTAACGGACCGTTCCGTACAATGAAACGTTCAGTTTTTTTGAAGCTGTATTACTGAGATATCTCAACGTAGCCCTCTCTGGAAGACTGCTTTTCACGGCTTACTATACTCCTAAAGTTTGTTTCTGCAACAAAGTGCCACGAAAAAACTATAGTCTGCTGCATCATATTCGCCATTGTCAAGACATTACTATACGGAAAGTGAACAGGAAGTTAGGCATTTTTAATAACTTTACCAGCCCCCACCTTAAGCATTTAGAAATAATATACAATATATTAATTGATTACAACCAATTAATTTTTAAATAAACCACATCCTTTACATGTAAACAATTTTTAAGATCGCAAATTGAAGAGTTTTTGTTGTGTTTAATGCAATTCATTCATGGGTACCTTTTGTTTTCGAGACCAACCAAAGGCACTCTTCTAGTTTCAGGTGCTTTTTTGGTGTGCCAAAATAATAAAAATTACGTGTTTTCATGGCTACATGATTCCGTAATAGGTAACGTTTTGCAAGTTCTAAAGATTCGTACTGGATAGGTTTTTAGAGTTCATTAAACTTCTGCTGTCAGATTTTGCATTCACCCTTGTCTTTATGGTGGCTTTGAAGCCATCAAAACCCATCAAAACCAAAGCATCAGCTCATTCCTACTATGAAAGTCGCTAACGCATTTTCTACGCAGCTACAAATAACAGGAACTGTTGTTTAAATGAGAGCTTAGCAATAGTAATACTGTGATTATAAATTTACAAATAGTAATTATTATTACGATATTTTGAAAATTTGCTGTTCAAACTTTTAAATTCGTTAATTTTCAAAACCCACAAATAAAATGCTTTGATTAATAACTGTACATGCATGCTCACCTGTGATTTTTTATACCAGCCAACTCCACAGACACCTGGTAATATAAGCAGAGTAATTCATATACAATTTTAACCTACCTTCACAATTAATTGCGATTGATTGCAATTGTTCGCTATAAATGTGTGTAATATACGCTTGTAAAAAGAGAGATATTATTTTTAAAAAAAAATACGAGGTAAACTAAAATAATGTTGATGTAACATACAGAATGCATCGAAAAAAGTGGGCACACCGCACCGTAATTACCTTACAAAGTACTCTCAAAATTACGGTCAAAGTACTGTAACATGTAACAGCTGCTGCATTGTTAAGCATGTAGCAGCTGGAAAAGGTACTGTTGTTGTCACTCAAAAATTACTGTACTGTACTCAGTAATTATTACGGTGCAGTGCACCAACTTTTTTTGACGCATACTATACAAGCACATAAATAAGTAATGAGCGTTAGGAATGAACTAGTATGGTCAAATGATATTTACAGGTGTAAGCGGAACTACTGAGGTTATACATTATTTCATACATGATTACATGTCACAGCATATCTAGTGTAAGCTCACACTACATGTACATGTGCATACATGATATTACTAAAAATGCAGATTTCATAGTCAAATGAAATTTGCTACATGCGTAACAGTACATAAAAAGTACACTGGTAGTCTTACATTTACTGTTTTCCTGTCCACTGAAGTCATATCATCGACATCATGTACTTCATCCAATGACTCTTCCGCTGGTTCTAAAGTACAAGCATAGTAATACAAACAACACTTTTAATTGCTATTATAGTGCTTTTAGTGTTAAACCACAAGCCCTTTGATAGTGTTAATGAGTGTGGGTGCTAAGTAGGCCTGTAGGTTCAAACGTGTAAGTTACACCCCTTGGTTGGCAATAAGATAAAAATCCAGCATGGCTGTTGCTACTGTTTCCTCCTATGTTGAACCTTTGGACAGAAAAAGGTACCTTGAGAAGATGGCCTGTGCCAATCTTTCCATGTTAGATGATTAAACTACCTGGCCTAAAATTGAGTATGGCCATATTTTTGGACACTTTATCACTAAACCAGGAGTGTATACCCCAGAACAGTTTCTGTCATGGAATCAAAAGGATGCCTTCAATTATTTCCAGGCTGGGTTTGTAAGAACTATTTTTTTTTTTGAGTTTGGTCCTAGGAAGAGTATGGTCATTTTGAAAGTGAACCCCAGCCAGAGGTCTCCTAATTCTAATCAAGAGGCATAGGTGATAGCTAAGAAATCTGGTGAAATCATTTCTGCTCACTGTACATGTATGGCAGGGTAAGTTGTCCTTGTTTAGTTTAGTGTGATTTTTTCTTTAAACTGGGTGAGGGTTGTTCTCATGCTGCTGCTATTATGTTTAAAGTGGAGTGTGCTTGGGCACACCGCAGCTACTGCACAAGCTTTTAAGTGGAATGAAGTCTTCTGTAAAAAGGTATGTGTATTTAGTCCTACACTGTATTATCCTGAATGTCCCCTTAATTGTTTTTGCGTTTGTAAATAGGGCCATCTTTGATAGTAGATGTGGAATTCGTGAGACCAAGAATCAGAAAGGATGTTGCCCTACCCACTTCAGCAACAGCTAACTGTGGCAAGTCTATAGCAGCTGAAAATGACGAGGATCAAAAGGGTTTTCTAGATGGCTTGAAAGATGTAATCTGTGATCCATACCTCCATTGCTCCTATCCCTGATATCCAATCTTTAGCTCAACCGAAGCGTAAGGTTGTTTGCAAGTTGCCATTGCCATTTACATGTATTTTATTAGAGTGTTTGCGATATGCAGCAATGTCTAAGGACGAGCTAGAACAAGCTTGTAGAGATTTTTTTGGCAATTTGGAGGTTTCACATGAGGAGGCTGGATACCTTGAGGAATTGAACCGCCTACAATTACGTTCACCCCTATGGTTCAAACATTGTACACCACACACTACAGCCGCTTTGTTTCGTAGAGTGACCTGAGCTTCACTAAGTAACCCTCCTACATCTTTGATCAATACTCTGATGCAGACATCTCAAGTCAAGTCAATGAATGTACCATCCCTGAAGTGGGGAGTTAACAAGGAATACGAAGCACAAGCAGCATATGAAGATACAGCTGAAAAACAGCATGACAGCTTTGAACTGCTAAACTCTGGCCTCTTCGTAAGTCCTGGCTTTCCTCACCTTGGTGCGTCTCCCGATGGAGTAATTAGCTGCGACTACTGTGGCTTTCGGAAATAAAGTGCCCCTTCAAGTAGAGGAATAGCCATCCACATGACATAAGTACTATTGCTCCTGACTTTTACTTGAAGCACACAATCGATGGGAAAATTCATTTGTCCAAGGATTATGACTACTATTTCCAAATAAAAGGCCACATGGCAGTTTGCAACATGGAATACTGTGACTTCGTTTGTTGGACTCCTGTCAGGTTTCATTGTGAGAGAATCGAGTTTGATTTACTGTTTTTTGAGCAAGTGAAGTCAGCATTGGATACCTTTTTTGCTTTCATCCTGTTATCCCATATACTCACTGGTTCACACTTGCAGGTAAGCTGTGGTACGAAACGTCCAGCAAGACGTACAACAGATGCGTATTGTATTGTAAGGGGAAGGATGAAGGGTATATGGTAGCGCGGATAACCAATCCTGTGGCATTCAATGGTTCCGTTATAAGTGTGTTGGCCACACCAGGAAAGCCAAGGGGAAAGTGGTTTTGCTCAGACAAGTGCAGAACAATGGACATGCAATCAGCAAATCAATAGCGTTACCCAACTATCAGTTTTCTTTTTAAATTAATAATTACTATAATATTTCTTGACCTTTCAATTTGGGTATGAATCATAAAAATTAAAATACAATAATCACATTGGAACAACGGAAGGAGAAAGGTTAACAAGAACAGCACATGCAGTCAATATTTTATCAATATTAGCACATACAGAATCATTTTTGTGCTTTAACATGTTCACTGGAAGGGTGCCTTGAAGAATATTTGTTTTTTTAAGAGTTCAATTACCCGCTCAACGTGAATACGGACTTTCGAAAGCCTCTTGGAATATTCCACTTTGTATAAACTGAGTTGTTTCTTTACTCTTGTGAAACTGGGAATTTCGAGACGCACACCGAGTACACCAAGATCGTCTGTAATATCAAAACCTCGATCTGTTAAACTAACCTCCCCATGCCCAACCACATCTAAGAACCCACTACTTGTAGTTATCTGTTTGTGTGTAGCTCTACCACCCCAGCATTTGGAAAGCAATGAAATGGCTCCATTAGGAGTTATCCCAATGAGAAACTTAACAGTGTTATGACTTTTGAAATTTGAATATGTCTTTGCTCTTGCTTGATAAGCAGTGGGACGCTCAATAAAGATTTCTGAGCAATCTATTATGCATCTAGCACGTGGATACAATCTTTAAATATTTGTGGCATATTGGCACGAACTGTTTCTTGAGAAGGCCACTTGATGAGAAACTCCAAACTGCTAAACATTGCATTGATCCACCTTTCAAACATGACACTTACAGTAACCGTTTTAATATCAAAACGGTATGCTAAGTCTTCAACTTGAAGACTTAGTCTGAGACGCTTCAGAACGAGTAATAGACAATCTGCTGGTGAATTCTTGGTTGACTTTGACAAGCTTGGACAGGTTTTCAACAAAAACTCTAAAAGGAATTCAAACAAGTTCCTAGTCCAGTGTAGTGGCTTTGTCATTCTTCTCAAAAACAGCTACTACAGTTGACTGATGTCGCGCTTTATTTAAAGGGACACATAACATGCTACAAGGACAGGTACATGAACTGGTATGTGTACTGGTACGTACAACAGTTGCAGAAGTTCTGTCCCTCTCATGTAACGAATCGTTTCCATCCTGTATGGCACTCCAAGCCTGTTTATCTTCTGAACCACTGTTATCCTGCCTATCATCTTCGTCATCTGAATCCCACCTATCTTGTCTACTATACACTTCAAAACCACCTCTTGTATCCAGTCCACCACCATCTTCATCTTCAAAACCCCCTATTGTATTCTGTCCATCATCTTCGTCCAAATCCTGCCCGCCACAACCTCCATCTTCAAAACCCACTGGTCATCATCTTTATCTTCGAAACCCCCTGTTGCATTCTATCCCCTATCTTAATCCCATCCTGCCACCACCGTCTTCTGAACCCACTGCTTCCTGTCCATCGTCTTCGCTCTGTCCACCATCTTCATCTTCAAAACCCCTGTTGCATTCTGTCCACCATCTTTGTCTTCAAAACCTCCTGGATCATCTTTAGCTTTATCCTGTCTATAATCTTTATCTTCAAAATCCCCAGCCGCTTCCTGTCAACTATCTTGATTATGTGAATCACACCCATCCTGTCCATCATCCTCATCTTCATTCCTTAAGTTGACCTCACCACTACTACTACTACCACCAAGGCATAGCTTGTTCATTTCTAACATTGCTCTTTTCACACTTCTTTCCTTACGATTCTTCACTTGAGCCTGGTTCCTCTGTCCTTTATAAACAAATATTGTTGGTATATAGTCAACATGACCTTTTCTACCATCAGGTTTTCCTATGTATTATATAATATCAATTGGCAATTGATAATGTGCATCACTCACCAAAGACAAAATGGTTGCCACAAATTCGAGAGTTTTTCGACGGAATCCAGTTTTTCCTTCTACAACCTTGGATCCATTTGAGCCTTCTGTCCTTAGGAAAAGCAGGGAAACGATAAAATTCAACTTTTTTTGATTTCTGGAAGCAGTAAGTGCAGCCAAAAGCACAGCAACTCATTACTATCATACACTTACTGACAGTTTTTGCCAACCAAGGGGTGTAACTTACACGTTTGAATCTAATTAGCACCCACACTCATTAACACTACCAAAAGGGCTTGTGGTTTAACACCAAAATCATCTACAGTTAATTTTGTTTAAAACAATACGAAAGAATTTTGCCAATCCCTCACAAAATGGTTGCCACAAATTCGAGAATCATGTGCAAAAAAACAACAACTCAGAACTACATTTTATGAATGCAATCATTGCCCGGGTAATTAAATCACTAGACACTCCAAGCAAGAAATTAACCTAAGGGGGTGAAACTTGACAAGCAGTAGGCCTCAGTTATACAGTACAAAGCATATATTTAAGTCCATAGAGTGTCACATCTTAATTATAGTTATTAATAGCTCATGACAACACAATCATCGCATCATAATACTAGCACAAAAGTGCAAATCCCTCACACTCTATTAGACAGACCTTCTTGAGCTCTGCTGAGACTTACTGGCAGAGACATTACTGCCAACGAGATCATGCATTAAATCTACAAAGAAAAGGCTGATTACTGAGCAATAAATAGGTTAAAAAAACTTGCACAATCACGTGCAAGAAAACAACTAAACAAGAAAAGTGCAGTCAACTAAAAACTCACTTTCATAGCTCAACCATTGCTTTTGCTCTAAACGCTGTAACAAAGCCATTTCAATAGCGGCATTTGTTGCACTTGCCTGTCTCATCTCACAGTGAAAGTTACAGAACTAAGGTCACACCCCGAACCTAGGTACAGACTTGTGAAATTTGGAATTTAACAATCGACACTCCTTTAGGATTTTAAAAAAATTCTAGGATATTTATTGTGGAGTCGCTTATTTTTCTGAGCATTTACATCAGAAGTAATACACAAGTGCTCTCCAAAACATAACTTATCGAGCAAACAAGCTCAAACCCATTTTGCCACTTACAGTATAGTGCTAAATAAAAGCTAAGTAGGGTAGAGTAGGGTATGAAGAGTGTGAAGTAGTTAGTACCTACATGTAAGTACTTCCATGGTAGATTACGGTAGTACCTAGCATTAGAGTAGAGTAGAAGCATAGAATACTTTGCTATACAGTAACGGTATGATGATGGTATTGTTGATTTCAAAAGCCATACAATATGACCCTCTTCTAGCGTAGACATGGCTATTCTAGTGAAGTCGTGAATTAGCAATGTATTAGCAATATAAGAGGCAAAGAATCTTGAGGTACAGTAGTGGACAAAAAAAAGTTCCCGTTCCGTACTACGAAATGGTAATATTAGGTTTATACAATTGTTATGTTTTTAGTATTCAGCTGTCATAACTCAGTGTTATGTGTATCTACCAATACACTATAGCTATAATAAAAAATTATGACAGCTGAATATAACATAGTCTTAAGAGGGGACTGTAATATAAACGTAGTACGGTCGTTTTGTAGTACAGTACGGGAACTTTTTTTTGTCCTGTACTGTAGCTACTGCCATGTTGAAAGGTAATAACAAGTATCAGCACAGTAGAGCCTGTCAATTATTTAAGGTAGAGTAACAATAGCTACTCAGTAGCTACTTAGCTCTTATTTTGCACTATACTGTACTGCTCGAACGAGAAAATGAACGGATTCAGGAGAAACGAAATAGAAATCATTGGTTAACCTCTTAAATAAATGCACTTGAGGTGCAGATCCCTCGCCGAGCCTTAACACAAAAACTTCAGAAAAAAAAAAAAGACTGAAAGAGAGAGAGGAGTCAGGAAAACTAAAAAAAAAAAAAAGAAAAAGAAAAAAAAATGTTCCCTATGCAGGACTCGAACTCACTCAGATTAAAAAAAAAAAAA
>JAYJLX010121522.1:1399-12706 GCA_036873525.1 Chalinula nematifera
GGGGTCGACGTTGTTGACTTCAATGTCGAAACGATCGAAGCGTGCGCCGATAACGATGATGAACTGCTCGGTGATAGCGATTTCGTCCTGCACGAAGAACGACGTTGTTTCGAGTTCAACGAATGTTCGGTCGTTGAGGTCAGTGCCGGGCGTATTAAAACTCGCGCCAAAACCTTCGCCGAAGCCATTGATACCGAAGCCGGTGTTGGTTGCGACTACCGCGCCGTTGTTGTCGGTTATCACACCATTTCTGAGATTGAACTGACCGCCCACGACGTCGACGAATAGCTGATCATCACCATTCACGTCCCATAGTGTGTTGAACCGGTCTTGATCAGAAGACGTATCGACGTATTCGACGCCGGCGACAAAGGTGTGTTGTGTCGTGCCCAGATCAAATTCTCCAACGATGTTGGCTGATAGAATTAGGTTTTGGCGCTCGGTGTTGTCAACGTAGCCATCGATTTCTACCTGATCGAATCCGGTTGCCGAATTTGCAGCAGAGACGAAATCAGACGCGAAGTAATTTTGATAGGTTTTGTCGTAGTCACCAAAGAAGGCACTGAAGTTACCTTTCAGTCGATCGCTAAATTCATGGGCCACAGCGGCGCGAAACACATTGGCTTCGATCTCTGTGAAGTTGTCCGATGAATCACCAAAAATCGTGTCTTCAAAATCTTCAATAGGATCACCACTTTCATCCGTTGGAATGCCGCGATCGACAAAACGTCGGTGATCAATGTACTCCCAAGATAGGTCGAGGGTGGTTCTGGGTGAAAGCTGGAAGCGTGCGGTTGGATTCACACCGAGGCGCTCACCATCAAAGAAGTCGCGATGGTTTTCTAGTTCTTCGTAGAAGGCGTTAATACGAACAGCGGATCTTTCGCCGGTGTTGATGTTGGTATCGAACTCAATGCTGTAGTCGCCAAAGGTGCCGCCGCCAACGTTAAAGCCGGTAAAGCTTTCGCCAATCTGGCCCTTTTTCGTGACGCGATTGAGAATACCGCCGGTACCACCGCGACCAAACAGGAGGGCATTGGGGCCGCGCAGTATTTCAACCTGTTCTAGATTGTAGAGCGGGCGATAGTACTGAACGTCATCCCTGGCACCGTCCACATAAAAGTCGGCGGTGGAGCGTACGCCCCTAAATACGACGGAATCGCGGTGGCCTTCTCCCTGAGAATTATTTACCCCAGGCGTGTAGTTGATGATGTCCGCGATGCTGTTGAAACCTTGCTCATCAATCTGCTCTGAGCTAATGATCGACAAACTCTGCGGTACATCGAGTATCGGGGTAGGTGTTTTCACTGAATTCACCTGATCCCGATACAAATACTCGCCAACAACCCGTACTTCCTCGACTTCCTTTTCGTCTTGAGCATCATCAGCACTAGCTGAATAAGACAAGAACAATAGAGGTAGTGCGGTTGCTGCACTGAACCATCTTCTAAAACTAAACGATCTATTCATTTTATCCCCGTTGAGACCCTAGGCTTACTTCATCAAGCGCGGAGAGTATAGCTTATCTAAATGATAATAAGTTACATTTATATTTCTATTTGTGGTCTGTTCGACAGTCTCGGCGGGCCTGTTCGAACGGAGGGCTCTGCGGGGCTCTAACTTGGGGCTAAAACCGAAACGTCACCTGCGTATAGGTGTATACGGAATCGCCATCCGGCGACGTGCCGGGCGTTGTGGCGAGGAATCGACCGTCATTGAAGTAGGCGCCTCCAACTTCAAGGCGCACATTGCCCGGTATCAGCTCATAGCGGACTCGGGCTTCGATCTGGCGGCCAATGGTGCTGCCGGCGTCGCCGCTGGGGTCAGATAGGCCAGCCGTGAGCAGAGCGTCTCGCGCGGAGGCCAGGCGTGCGACACGATAACCAAGGAGCGTTTGCCAACGTTCGCTTGGCTGAGCTTCTAACCGTAAACCCGGCGAGTTGATGTTCGAGCGAGCCAGCGCGCCAAATATGCCGGTAGGCCCGAACTCAAAACGTCGCGCGCCAAACAGCGTTTCGAAGCGCTCGTTATCGTCGTCATTGGGATTGCTGTCACCGCTGGCATAGTCGTATTGCGCGACCAGGCGAATCTGCCAAGCGTGGTTGAACGTATAACCCAAGTGCAGGTGGTGAAAGCGGGCAAACTGATCTAAAGGCTCGGCATCGGGGGCCGACGAAAACCCCGCTTCACCAAATTGCAGCGCGGTTTCGATCTCGAAGTCGAATTGCCCCGGCGCTCTCCTGCGATAGAGCCGAAATCCTGGCGTCAGGAGTTCTCGATCTCGAGTCGCGCGATCGCTGGAGTCTTCTTCGTTTAGCCCCAATAGGTAGATTTCACCCGTCAAGCCGGCGAACACATCCGGGCGGGTGTAGTGCAAACCCCAGAAACGGGTGTTGCTAATTTCTTCGTCAAACTCGATATCGTTGTCGAGCAGTTCGACCGCGCTGCTCGGGTCGCGGGCCACGGGCACGGTATAGAAGGCCTGAAGCACGTCGCCCTTGGGTCTTGTCCAGCGGGCGTGGACGCCGGTAAAGCCGTTGATGGTGTTACGAAAGCCGTTGCGGGCGGACAAGCGCCGGCTGCCGACATCGATGGTTAAACGCCCGGCTGTTAGATCGAGGGTATCGCCAGGGGTAAGCGCATCGCTGCCGCGCCATCCAATGTAAGCTCGCAATAACTCGGCGGCGTTGGAATCATCGGTGCCAATAGGGCTGCCGGCATCGGCGAGCTGCTGTCTTGAATCCTGCAGTTCACCGCCGATATAGAATCCGCGCCGTTGATACTCCGCTGCAATCAATAGCCGTTCGGCGAGGATTTGATCGGATCCGCTGCGATTAGCGCGGAAGCGGCCGTCTAGGTTTTCGAAACGTACGCGATAAACGGTTGAAATCTTGAGGTTTTCAGCGGTGCCTAGTAACGAGTCAAAGCGCACCGGCTCACGCGCGAGTCCCTTGGGTGTTGCTGCCAACAAGACGGTGATGCACAGAAGTCGGGTGGCGGATCGCAACGTGATGGACATATGTGTACTGCGTTTCTTTTTATTGAAGAGCGGCCGGTGGGCGCCGCTAAAAAAGCCGGTGATGGTAGTGCAAAGTGTTTACGACTGTCATGCGCTTTTGTGTGACGAGCTCTGTTACACCGGTCTGTTATTATGGATCGTTTACGTTGTTCATCACCCGGGGAGCTTAGATTGTCAGACGCATCGCCTGCTTCATCAGCAAGGCCGTTACCTCATGAGGACCTATCGCAGCGAGATTCAATCGCTGCTGAAAATCCTGGTTTCTTAGTCGATCTACGCCGCTGTATTGGCTGCCACGCCTGTAGCGTGGCCTGCAAAACCGCCCACGATGTGCCGCTCGGTGAGTTTCCACTCAGGGTTCGCTGGCTGCCGAAACCGGATGCTCAGACTTACGCTTTTGTACCGGTGTTTTCTGAAACTCTGTGTCATAACGATCAAGACAGCCTGGCGGTGGGTCTGACGCCCGCGTGTGTGCGTGCCTGTCCCACGGATGCTTTGGTGTTTGGTGACTTTAACGATCGCGACGCGGCACCGAGCGCGGCGCAGCGACAGGGCGCTCGGCGTCTGCAGACACTGGCCGCACCTCAGGCGCAAGATCTAAAAGAGGCGGTTGTCTATCTCGGCTTAGAAGACTGGGTGGGTAATGACCTCAACCAAGGCGCCGCGTTAGATCCGAACGACCCCGACCCAATATACGAGCAGCGTTAGATGAGTAGTGAATTTTCGCGCCGAGACTTTCTCAAACTCTCGGCGGCATTGTCCGCAGCGGCTACTGGGACGCTGTTAACCTCTTGTGTGTCATCGCCGCGCAGTGAAACCGAGCGCAAACAAGCCAGTGAACGCATCGCCAGCACGCGACTGGATTACACCAAAGCCCAGGCAATACCGACCATCTGTTTTGGCTGCACCACGCACTGCGGTGTTATCGGCTGGGTCCAGGATGGGCGGGTGCGTCTGATCGAAGGCAACCCGCGAGACCCGAATAGCCAAGGCACCATTTGTTCGAAAGCCAATGGCTTGATTTCGGCGACGGAGTATCCGGAACGTTTGCTGTATCCGCTCAAGCGAGTGGGGCCGCGGGGCAGTGGCCAATGGCGGCGTATCTCCTGGGATGACGCCCTAGACGAAGTCGCTGACCGGCTTCGGCCGCTGCGTGAAGCGGGTACACCAGAACGATTTGTCTTCCACTACGGGCGCGATAAGACCAAGGGCTTTAGTAAACGCTTTACCGATGCCTTTGGCACCCCCCATCGGCTCAATCGCCGCTCAATATGCAGCTCCAATCGCCGCGCGCCGCTGATGAGTTTCTACGGCCGAGAGTTTGAATGGGAAAGCCAAGATGTTGAGCACACGCAGTTCATTCTAAATTTTGGCGGCAACCCCATGGAGGCTTACCAGGGTGGCTTGTTCATGCGTAAACGCATGATGGACGCCAAGGTCGATCGAGGCGCGAAAATCGTCACCTTTGAAGTGCGCCCAACGGCTACCGCCAGTATCTCTGATGAGTACCACGCCGTCGCACCGGCGTCAGACGGCGCCATCGCCTTGGCGATGGCCAATGTCATTGTGGCCGAAGTGTTGGAAGACCGCGCGTTTTGGGATCGTTGGTCGACCTGGGACTTTAACGAGATGAAGCAGGCAGTGGCGGCTTATACGCCGGAGTTCGCTGAAGCAGAAAGTGGTGTGTCGGCGGCAGTCATACGCCGCCTAGCGCTAGAGTTCGCCCAGGCAGCCCCTGCGTGTTGTACCTTGTCAAATCGGGGCTCGGCCAAACACTACAACGGGGTACAAGCCGATCGTGCCATTCGCATGCTCGATGTACTAGTCGGTAACGTCGGTCGGCCCGGTGGCTTTTGTTTGTCGAGTCTGCGTGGCTGGAATAATCGTTATGGACAAGAAGGCCTGCCGGTGCTGTCGCAACCCAGCCCAAAGCCAGCCGGTCCCAAGCCGTGGCTACCGGGTACACGGCAGTTTGAAACTTTGCCGGAGGAGGTCAAAGCCCGGGTCCGCGACTTTCCCGAAGCGTGGCAGAACAAGTATTTTGGCGAACTGGCCACACCCAGCGAATACCCACTGTCTTGGCACTGGTATCAAATGCGCGTGGGTCAGCTTGTTGCACCCTACATAAAGGAAGGCCGGCAAAAGGTGGACGTCTATATGTCCTATACCTTGGGCGCCGCCTACGGCATGCCGGAGGCCGATCTCACGCGCGAGGTGTTAAAGGACGAAGCGCTCATTCCCTACCACGTCGCCATTGATATCTCTTATGGCGAGCAGGCGGCGTTGGCCGATCTGATTCTGCCGGAGGCCACGGCGTTGGAACGCTGGGATGCCCATTCCACCAATAACTATGGTCTGCGGCCTTATACGGGTATTCGTCAGCCCTTGGTGCCACCGGCGGGTGAAGCTCGGCCAGCGCAGATTGTCTGGCGTGACTTGGCGCAGCGTATCGGTGGTGGCATGCAGGACTATTTCGATTTTGATGATCTTGAGGATTACTACCGCGCGTGGCACGCCAATCTGCCCATCGATTGGGAAACCTTTAAAAAAGAAGGCATTTGGACCGATGCAGAACGTCCTCTCGACTATGAACTCTACAACCGCAGCGTACCGGCAGACGAACTAGCGCGTTCTGAAGTCGATGAAGCCACTCGGGTGATTTATCGATTGGATGAGGATGGGTCCCGACAGGGCGCCATTGGCATCATGCAAGATGGGCAGGCGGTGCGTGGCTTTCCAACGCCGACGCGCAAAATCGCGGTACGTGACCCGATCTTCCCGTTAGCGGCGGAAAAAGTGGGCCTGCCTGCTGATGATCCGAATGCAAGCGATGTACCGAGCTATTTTCGAGTGCCGGAACATCAACATCTGGCAGACGATCAATTTGTGCTCACCACTTTCAAGTGGAACGTCCACACCCAGGGACGCTCGGCTTACTGGCAGTACGCGGCCGAAATTGTGCACACCAATCACGCCATGATGGCACCGGAAACGGCGGCGTCCATCGGTGTGGATACGGGCGATCTTGTCGAGATCACCACAGACCGTCCGCAGGGCCATACCTATCGAGCGAACCACAATGAGCCCGTGGGTAGCGTTCGCAACCGTGTCAGAGTGGTTCCGGGTATGCATCCCCGAGTGATTGCCCAGGCCCACCATGCCGGCCATTGGGAGCATGGTGTGATCGCTCGGGGTGGGCAGCGCAGTGTCTCAGCCGGCACACCGGGCATGGCGCCGCGAGATGACGACGTGGCGCAACTCGCAACTGAAGTGTGGTGGTCAAAAGATAACGGTGGACCGGGCAACGGCGTGCCGATTAATCATGTCTACGCCATCAATCCGCACCCCTTGGTGGGCGGTCAAAACTGGTTCGACAACGTCTGTCGTGTGCGCAAAGTAGATGCCTGATGGCTTTACCCTAGCCGAAAAGGGTCCACTCTACGCTTTGGCATCGCGCTTAATCGTAGCGGAGGTCGATGCCGATCTGTGGAGTACCTTGTCACAACCGCCGCTGCCGGAGCTGTTGAACACGATTGATGCGGAGCTGGGCAGCCTGCTCGAGCAACCCTTGGGTGAATCACGGGTTGAGGCCTTGGCGGTGGAGTACGCTCGACTGTTTTTGCTTCCCGGTGGTGTTACCCCCTATGCGAGCCAGTGGCTGGCGGACAAGGATCATCAGGACGCTGCGCGAGAGGAGATTATCGCGCTCGCCACTCAGGTGATGACGGTGTTAGAGCTTGTGCCCGACGACTCAGGCCTCGGTGGCCGCTTGCCGCTTGAACATGTCGGACTGCTATTTGAAATCGCTGCACGTGCCGCACAAACGACGGATGCACAAACGCGCACCGCACTGGGACCGCTTGAGATGCAGCTGTTTGGCCAGGCTTGGCAGGGATTTGGGCAGGCTCTAGCGCACGCCACAAGTGAGCCGCTTTATCGCGCGCTCGGGCGATTAATCTACAGGATGCATGGGTAGCTGAAGCCCATTCTCGGTTGTCCGATTTAGCGGTGCTTCATAGAATGGCGGGCCGTCATTGTCGACCGCCTGCATCTTGAAGATCCTCTTTTCAGCGCGCTGTGCGTTTGTTGCCCTGGTTTTGTTCGGTTCGCTTTCGGCCTGGGCCGAAACCACCGGGCGCGTCTTCGACTTTTGGTACGAGGTGGCCGATTTGGATCTACCCAGCTCGGAAGCCGTTGATGTTTACATACCGTTGCCTGCAGATACGGTTCATCAGCAGGTGCTCGACCAGGTTGTTGATGCCAGCCACGGAGTCTCGGTGGGCCAAGAAGATCGCTACGGCAACGGTTTTCTACATTTGCATCGACCCAAGGGCGACGCGAAACCCATACGGGTTAATGCGCGTTGGCGCATCAACAGAACACCCGCAACATCGCAGCGGGAAGGCGGGCGCGCTGTGGATAGCCCAGATCAGTTTTTGGGTAGTAACGCGAAGGTCGTTGTCCGCCACCCGATACTTGAACCGATTTTGCAGGAAGTCCACAGCAACCGCGTTGACGACTCAGCAGCGAGCACCGCGCGAGCGATCTACGATTGGGTGGTCGACAATGTGGAATACAAGAAGGTGGGCACCGGTTGGGGTAACGGGGATACGTTCTGGGCTTGTAACGAACGCTATGGCAATTGCACCGATTTTCACGCCTTATTTACCTCGTTAGCACGTACGGAAGAGATACCGGCTCGATTTGAGATTGGCTTTCCGGTGCCACAGGACCGCGCACAGGGCGCTATCGCCGGTTATCACTGTTGGGTGCAGTTCTACCTGCCGGAGCAAGGTTGGGTGCCTATCGATGCGTCCGAGGCCTTTAAGTACCCCGACAAACGAGAATTGTTTTTCGGTGCGCATCCGGCCGACCGAATTCAGTTCACTACCGGGCGTGATCTGGTGATATCGCAAGCCACGGCCGAGCGGCCGTTAAACTACTTTGTTTACCCGCATATTGAAATCGATGGTCGGCATTCCAAGGTCGAGGTGGAAACGCGCTTTAGGTACCAAGACGTCGAATCTGGTTAAGGCGTAACCGGTTAGAGCGCGACGGCATGAGCACGAAAAAAAGAACTAAAGTGCCCATGCCGTTCTGATCAACGCTATACGAAGGGGAACCCTCCTAACAGCAAGTGAATTAACCCGCCGACCAAGCAGGCTAATCCTATGCCTACCGAGTTGGCGTTGAGTTGTTCTATCTTCTCACTGTGTCGCTCTAGCGCCTCATTGGCTTTGGCAACAGCTTCGGCGGCTGCTTCCGGAATCTCCGACTCAGCCGATGAACTCGAACGCCATAGAATAAAGCCACCTGCCAGCGCGATTAACTGAGGCACGCCATCTCCAACGAGGGGTCTAAGGGCGATAAGATCAAAGACAAAGTCTAAGACCGCTAAACCCATGGCCAAAATGCCGAGCAACGCCGCCCTTGGCGCGAGCGCTTGTATCAACCCTTGCGCTGCCGGTAGACGTGCCTTCAATGTGTCTGCTGCCAAGCAAGCGCCGACGGCGAGCAATGCGGCCGACAGTGCCAGCGATACCAACAAGTGCAATACGCCGCGGCCGCGGGCCCCAGCAGCCGCTTCTTCGGCACGCGCTTGAGCGTTCGCAAGTGCTTCGCGGGCTTCGGCCAACTCCGCTTCGACTTCGGCAGCGGCGGCTGCATCACCTGCGGCACGCAGGCGCTCGATTTCTGCCTCGCGTTCAGCAACTTGCTGCTGAGCCTGCGCCTCTGCTGCTGCCGCCGCTGCTGCTTTGGCGGCCTCAGCCGCCGCTTCTTCAGCCGCTTCCTGCTCGGCCCTGGCTTGTTCCTCCGCATCTGTTGCGACCTGCGCGCTACCCACTACCGAACCTGAAGCGGTTGCGCCAGCGGTGTCTTGGCCTTCGATGGTTGGCGCAGACGCAATGGGGTATGGGTTGCCGAGGTCCTCGAGCTTGTCCGCCATGCGTTTGGCTGCTCGAGACTCCCATTCACGACCGTAGAATCCCGTGTCTTCCGCCGCGTCGGTGACAATACGCGCATCCGTGTAGCTACCGCCTTCCGGTATCTGTGTTTCAATAAAGTAGGTATTGGGTCCGAGGTGTAGTCCTTCCTCGTGTTCCGGGTGCGGCACGATGGGGCCATCGGCGGACACTTCCCAAAGGAAGGTGCGAATGGTTTTGCCGTTTTGGACCAGGCTACACGCCCATTCGCCTGGGTGCTCCTCTAAGACGGTGAGTCCAAACGCGCGACGTTTTTCCGCGCCGAACGTGAGCGGCACGCTGATCACGCGCTGACGAAAAGAAATTTCTTCTTGATAAGCTATGTTGCGATATTGCAGCGCATTGCGGTCGCTATGGATCGCAACTGTTTCCCGCATAGCGCGACTGGTGGCTTGATCGGGGCGCCGATGGCCGTCTTTACCCAAGGTAATCGGATCACCATCCACCGAACAACGGAAGAAAGCTTCACTACCGGGTTGCTGGTCCGATGGACCCGAAACGTTGTAGATGATCTCAATGCCGTTATTGTTCTGATTGGTTTCCGGATTCTTCGATTCGAAACTCGTATAGCCCTCCGGAATAAGGTGCATAAAGCTCGAGAGAATCTCCCCGTGGCGAGAGACGTAGTACTCAGGGGCATCTTGCTCAGGGATGTTTCCTTCTAACGTGCCACCACCAGCGCGTTGTACCTGGCGTACATCAATCGTGTAGGTTTTAGCAAAGTTCTCCTCGAGGCTGTTGCCGTCGATGATGTAAACATCGATATCAAACTCGCCGGTACCTTGGATGACTTGCTTGTCTTCTTGTCCACACCGATATGCGTGAGC
Source organism: Chalinula nematifera (assembly GCA_036873525.1). Taxonomy (NCBI): domain Eukaryota; kingdom Metazoa; phylum Porifera; class Demospongiae; order Haplosclerida; family Chalinidae; genus Chalinula; species Chalinula nematifera. Next base: position 11,230 of record JAYJLX010121522.1, read on the forward strand.
GACAGGGCTACCGCCTTCCCGACGCGCTGGATCTGGGTTGTATACCAGCATCTCGTTGCGGATCGTGGCGACTTCATCGCCGTCGTTCTTGACCACCAGCTTAAGCGCGCTGCGTGGGGGAAGCGCGCCGTGGACTCGTAGCTCACAGGTGAGACTCCACCCGCCGTCGGAGCGTTTACCGCCGTCGTATTGGTACTGCGTTTCCGTGGCGAACCAGGCAAAGCCATCGTCGAGGTAAATATTGTCCGGTAGTTTGGCGTGGACAGTGCTGTTACTGAACAGCAATACCAACGCACTCGAGACGAGGGTGGTGGTTAGGCGTCCCATGGTTGCCTCCTTGTTTTGTTATTCGAATATCGCCATCTTCGATAAGCCAATATCGTCAAGATTCCCCTGAAACCTCACCCTAGGCTGTGCTGAGCTGTCGCGCGTTACGACAAACTTCCCTGTTCGTCGTAGCGAAGCGAAGTCCCAAGAACGGGTCGTGGCGGAACACCCCGGTGCCAGTTAGGTTATCTTCGGTCTGGGTCGCGTTAGGACCGTAGGAGTCGAAACACAAGCATGGCTGTTTGAACCTGCGTCATTGACCCAGCACAGCCATTGTCCTAATCGTGAATCTCGCCGCCATAACCCAATCTGGTTATGGCCATTTATAGCGGCGCTCGTGAGGCATAGCGGAGATTCTAAAGACTAAGAATTTTGCCGCCGCGTGCTAGTTCTATCGACTATTTCTGGTAAACGCTCGACGGTTAGACTGCGCTTGCATCACCGGTTGCAGGGGGCTGAAGCCGACTGAGCGTACTTTTGCAGAACAACCTCAAGCGTCTTCTCCATGTAGCGGCGTGCCGTCTCCGGCTCTACCCCGATGCCCACGTGTATGTGTCCCGCGGCTAAGTTCTGCGGGTGAGTGTGGTGATAGTAGATGCCATGCAAACCTAAGAAGCCCGACAGATAGGTGCCACTTGTTTCGGTGTCGATGACGACATCTAACGAGCCGAATCCGTTCAGTGCGGATTGGATTGCAGCCAAAGGTAAAGTGCTTGCAACCTGTTGGCGACGATGCTCGGTGATCGCCCGTGTAGAACGCGGGTCAATCGATCCGGCAACAGGCAAGTGTTCTGCGCCGTGGGCATCGCTTCTCCAGTCTTGAGAGGGATCCCTTGAAGCGCCATCTGCATTTGCTCCATGGCCACCCTCAACGGCCTCAAGCTCCCAGCCGATGCTGCCGCCGCGACTGGTGGTGATCAGTAGCTGCGGTTCGTGTTTGTCGACAATTCGCCAGAAATCTGCGCTGGTGGCTTGGTAATCCACGCGCAGATCAAAGTCCGGTGAACCGACGGAGCCTGGGTCGCCGATATTGTCGTTGCTTGGATCGCCATCTGGTGGAAACTCAGGAAAGTAAGCGTAAACGTCGTAGCCTAAGTTGCGCCAGTTTTGCCCCTGCCAGCCCTCGGGGTTTTGCGCTGAGTTGGTACTC
>JAYJLX010121632.1:7332-19667 GCA_036873525.1 Chalinula nematifera
AGAAAACGAAACCTGTTTTCGGTTGATTTCTATCAGTATCTGGGTTTAAACTTTTAATTTTCATCTGAAATATAATTAATTACTAATGACATGATTATTCGAATTATTAGTTATATACTATAATACTTGTTATTTTCAATGTACTTAGGGTTTTTTTTTGTTTTCCAGGTGCAATAACTCAAGGTGAATCTGATGAACCACCATTACCAAACCAAGGATCACCTGACTGTGTGGATCACCCTTCTAGTGCCAAGAAAGTTAAACTATAGTAATGTCGACCCTCCATTGTGTGTGGAGTGTAATGACTAAAATAGGCTACGTTGAAGGCTGTTGTTATGACTTGAATCTCTTTATGACCTTGGAATGAATAAATTCATATTCCTCATTCACAATTTATAACACCTATTTTTCCTGTTTTCTTTTTATTTGTTTCTTTCTGAAGTTTTCACACTGTGGCAATATTTCTAACCCTCTCAAAAATAATATACAAACAGTAACTACACACAACACATGACTATAAGGGCACCACACACAAACAAAGCTAGCACATGCATGTATTGTACAGCATTGTATGTGTATGTATATAGCTAGTCAATGTATGTATGCATATGTGTGTGTGTGTGTTTGTGTATCCAGCAGGTGATTAAGTTACAAAATGGTCATAGAAATATTTGAGTTATTAGTGGGTGTAAAAGAGACGTGATTATTTTCAAAAAGGGTAGCCATTTAAATTAATGATGCTTAACCAATATACTGCATGTATCAGTACACGATGCACTAGTACCTTTAAGGTAGAGTGATTAGAACAAACTACAAACTATATGTGATCAAATAAGTTGTAGCTAATGATCCACCTAGGATCAATTGTACATAGTATCAGTGGGTCCTTCATTATATGCTCGAGCTGGGTTAGACTGCAAGTCGTATTGCACCGATGCACTCCTCTATACTGAAGTGCATGCAGAGGGATTATCGATACTACAGCTGCTATGTGAGACCACACTACATCTAAAGATGATGTATTCTACCATTACAGTACGGCTCTAATGAGGCTGGTCTGCTGATTGTAGCATATGTCCTCCATGAGTCATGTACATTTTTTATTATCGGCTCGCTGTGTAAAATACTTGTGATAAAAGTATATTTGGAGGGGGGTCCTGGGGTTAAAGCTGCATAAGTCATGTGCTAAGATGATTTTCTATTAGCACCGTCAGATTATACGAAGCGAAACCTTTGAATGCACTTCCCGTTTTGATCAGCGTGTATTTAATACGTTCCTTGCGGTCAGCTCTGTTTATATCGAGTTGTTATAAACCGTGGCTAACGAGCAAAACTGTCAGTAAAGTTTGAAAGGACGAAAATTTCTCTGATTTCTAAAATAGTGTGCTGCGGTGCGATCCCCCCTCGTGGTTATATATGTCTTGTGCTATGGTCCAGAGCGGTATCAGGTCTCGTTCACCTAAGATGAGTTATCATGGAGCGGCAGGAACGGGTGGCGCTGGTAGTCTTGTTAACGGGCTGGTTGGAAACTCAGATGTGGAGCTTGTATCGTGTGCAACTCCCTCGAGCAATGCTTCGTGGGACGGTGAAGATTGCGACAAGCACGTCAGCATAAAGTTGGAAGAGACCCTAGCAGGAGATTGCGGTGACTGTAAAGAAGACGTTGATAAAAAGGGAGACGACGAGAAAGACGGCGAAGATGGAAAGAAAAACAAATACCAGAAGCCTCCATTTTCATATAATGCGCTGATAGTAATGGCGATTCGTTCCAGCCCCGACCGCAAACTTACACTGAGCGGTATTTACGAGTACATTATGAAGAACTTCCCATACTACAGAGAAAACAAGCAGGGCTGGCAGAACTCCATTCGACACAACCTCTCACTGAATAAATGTTTTGTGAAAGTCCCACGTCCTTACGATGACCCCGGCAAAGGTAACTACTGGACTCTCGACCCGTCCAGCGATGATATTATGTTCATTGGCGGAACCACAGGCAAACTAAGAAGACGTCCCATTGCACGGAGACATGGTCAAGAAGCACTGTATGGCCAATCACCAATGAGAGCACCTCCCCTTCAAAAGCCTCCCCCAATACCAGCTGGAGTGTCTCCTTACCCAATGATGGACATGAGTGGTGGATACGCCTACAATCCATCAATGTGCCCTCCAAATGCACCTTTCCCACCTGTTCAAACATGCATGCCCTCACAAGCCGCACCTTATATCAACAATTCCTTTGGCCTTCCACCTATAGCCTCCCCTTTCAAGTCACAGGGTTTTGGATTTGCAATGGACTCCTTACTCAAGCAGCAACAGCAACCTGCTGGCACAAACGCAACTGGAGCTAACACAGTCTCAACTTCATCAACAGCTGCATCATCATACTTTAGCCAAGCACTTCCGACAGGTCCACTACTCAATTCCCCACTCCCTTACCGTCTACCAAGCCTCCCCAGCCCTGGTCTACCTGGATCCATACCTTTCTCCGGTCTTACATCAGGATTCACCCCACTATCCCCTGGCAGTCAACAGTTTATTTTCATGCCAACAACCCCCGTCTTACCCAATAACCCGATGTCCTTCTTCCCTTCGTCTTTAACTACTGCTGCAACAAATAGCGGATCGTCTTCGTTCCCTGTACCAAGTATAGCCTCAACATCGACCATGTCAGGAACTCAGGTACATGGGGGAAACACATCAGCTCATGGTAGTCCTTATTCTGCTTGCTCTACATCAACTCTTACTTAATTTTATTTTATTGTAAATTTTACCATATAGCTTTACATTCTACACATACATACACACACGTATATACATACATTCAACCGCAAGGTTTTTGATCAACAAATTATAATTTATAAGTTATAGAAATATTATTTTTTTATCATTTGAATAGTCGCAACAAATTATCAATCATTTTACCATGTTCACCAATATTACTGATTAATATCGAATTTGTATGTATGAAGAGACAGCAGCTGCAATATCGTGATCAGGACTCGACACAGGAATTCTGCAATTAATTTATTTACATCACTTTAAATTTAACCTTTTTCCGCGAATTTTGACAAACAAAATACCTGTACAAAATATCATATTTTATTCAGTTTTTTTTAATCCCAAATACATTATCATTGTTCATAATTTTATCCATTTTTTCTTGTTATCATTTTTTTTTTTTTCAAATAAAAGGTATATTTAACTGTATAGTACCATACTGTATACTACTTTTCTTTAAAATAAACGTTTAAAAATATATACTAAGATCATTCGGAGAATTTAGCGGAATATATCAATAGACAAAGAAAAACTAAGAAAACAAAAAAAATATATAATAATTACTTAATTCGATGAGTACTGGGTCCACCCTGTAGTAAAGTAGCATGTCTGACACACCCTAAACACCCAAATAAAGTATTTCGTTCTTCTCCAATTATATTAGACACATAGTATATACTCAAGGGCTACAAGGTAGTACAATGCTACACAACCCTGTCAGCATATACGAATGCCAACTAGCCAGCCAACTATAGTTAGGGAAACCAAATATATGCCCCTCAGTTGTAGGTTTTTATAATACACTATAATGTGATTCAAATGGCTGGCTTAGTATAATTAAGTGTCTCCTAGTTTGCCAACAAACATGTTTCTTTGGTAAACAACCCAGGCCTCAGCTGCCTACTCATTTCACTGAAAAATACATACATTGAACTGTATACATGCATGCATGCATTGGCTTGCTAGCTGTATATGCATAGCTGTAAGTGGAGAGCTACAGGAACCCTAACTACAGACCATATGGCAGCCACGTTAGAGTCATTTATATGCTACGTGATTATAATTAGATTTTTTTTTTTTTGAATCTATATTGTCTCTTGATTACTATTTTTAATTTCAAATGAGCTAACGTTTTATGTGAATTATAAAATACAATAATAATAATAATAACAATTGAGGACTGATTCAGTGACATATGAAAAAAAAAATGGAACGAACAAAACAGAACAAAACAGAATAAAGTGTGGATGTGTGAAAGTGTAAATGAACTGTCCCAGAGAGGGAGACTGGTGCAAATGATGTGGTTTGAAGGCAGTAAGAGTGTTAATTATAGGAAATACATCCATTAAAAAGATATTAAAATTCGTGAGGGTTTAATTAATCAACCATCGAGATTTCACAAAGATTGTCAGGGACAGACCGATTCTTTTTAACTATAACAATAAAAAGACACCAAGCTGTTATAATTACCATACACTATGATAACTATTCCATCTTATGTATACACAGATGGTCTTGTACTAATACAGAACAATCTGGCTTCATCAAAACTTACTTTGTGGAATGAATTGTGCGTTATTATCAGAGCCTGTGGTTCTTGAACGTGGCCTCACAGTCAAGTCGTGAGCTAGGTTACTTATCTTTCTGCTTGTCATACTGGGCGGAGTGAGGTGGGTGTGGTGATGATTAGGGGCGGAGCTGGAGTGATAGATACGCCATCTTTCCTCCGAGTGTATCATGTGACGCGAGTCAAGCATGGAGTTCAAATTAGCTGTAGAAGTTGTAATCTGTGTCTGCAAGTTACTACTCATTTTAGATGGGCTCTGACGGTTCCCATCATGCTGATAGCCTGACTCTAATGGTAGCATAATACTTTGAGCAAAGTCTTCGAAAGAAGACTTGACCTTCATTTTTTTAATAGCATCTTGAATATATACCCATCGATCTTCATATCTAAGGAAATTATGGTACTTAAACCATTAGAGAGGGCGAGGGGGGAGGGGGGGGGCTACTAACCTTCCTCTATACATAAACGCTGACATGAGCCTCCTTTGAGCTCTCAATGCATTCATGGCTGTTGCTCGAACGAGAATTGGTAAAGAACAAGCATCCACTACAGCACCATCGTACAAAGGACCAAATTGGATCTAATCAAAACAAACAAATCAGCCATGCAAACAAACATAAAACAAACAAATATTAGGGGAAAAAGATGGGGGAAGTCACGTACAATGCTATAGCTACACTACAAGAAAAGAAAAATGTACTTAGGACAGTCGTTTGCTGCTTTAGCTAAACTCACGTTATTTTTCTTTTCAATTTGCACTCTGTAGAGTCCGTTTGGTAAGGGATATATGATTATTAGAATATCAGCAAATTGTGTTTTGAATATTCCTCTCCTATAGTCCCTCCAATGCTCAGACCAGATTATATGGATCTCATCGTTACCTAGATGGCGGACTTGCTGTTGGAATAGGAGAAACATAAATTGATACATAATTTTTTTATTCCTTTATGAAAATCTGAATGTAAAGTACACAGTGCCAAGTTTTCTTGGGAAACTAAGTCAAAAGTGGGCTAATGAATTCAATAAAAGGATAAACAAGATCAAGTCAACCGTCGGAGTTGACATGAATGAGAAATATGAAGCCAAATAAAATGGCAAGTCACAGTTCAGCCTCGGAATGTAGGCAATTTCTCCGATAAAAACAAATTATATTATAATTGATGGTCAAGCAGAAGAATGTCATGTGAGGCCAACACCTAATGCTTTGGCACCAACACTGGCACACGGTCAACAAGAGAGAGAGAAAGAGGGAGAGAGATTATAGAGGTTATATTACTGTATGTACCTACATCCGTGACAGCTTTAAAGCAGTGATACATAAGCAGTGATAAAAAAATAGTGAAAACAGGCAAATGTGAAGAGGTTAGCCAGCAACAGGAGGAAATTAGACCCTAAACTTATTCAAATATCCGTAAAATTCATTTATAAATATTCAACCGTCATTTGGTGAACCCATCTATGGATAGCTACGTACGTTTATACTATAGTGAATGTGAATCGGTAATCCCATGGTGTCGCGATGATATGGTTATCCCTGTTCACTGTTTACTGAGGGCATATTTGTAACGGTAATGAAATACTGTCAATTATACTGACATCAAAGCTAAACTATACATCACTCACACACACACAGTTATATCAGCCAAGTGAAACCATAAACATTACCAATACTAAGTTGTAAAGAGAGAGAAAGAAAGATAGAGAGCATGTATGGTTTATAAAACTACCTTTTGATTGGTTGAAGAGAATCTTGTGGATACGTGGAAGAGGATCTCTTCTGATGGGGTGGCATAGTAAGGCATGGTGCAATTGGACCGTGTCATGCCACCCATGTATCCCAGATGATTACTCATATCGACCTATTGAATAACAGTGAAGAGCATTACAGTATCCGTTTACACACACACACACACACACACAAATACATACATAAATACATATATACATATATGTACATTACAATTATACATGTATACAGGTCATTGTGATATCACATAGGTTTTGGATCTGTGTGTAACCATGACAACAGCAGATATCCTTTTTTTTTATACCCCCTCCCCCCTTCCCTCCTTTTCTTGAACCAATAACATCCAGTCCTGATATCAGTACACTTAAACACATTCTAGCACATGTTAAAGGATGATTTAACCCAGATGAAATGCAAGCTGGGCCTTAATGCATGTAACTAGGTAGGCAGGTACATGTAAATGCACTTATTTGGTCATAAATAGAGCAGCACCGGTAAACTTGAAGGAGGGGGAACAACCTCTCATATATTAAATAACAACTTCCCCTTTCTGAGTTTAAGACATGTTCTTACCCCACTCTGATAACTCTTGATTACTCAAAAAAAATGGCTTCCACTTAAAAATAATAATCTCTCCATGGTTGATTACAAGGTTTACTATATTGTGTCAACAGCAGCATTGTGCCACTTGCTGATGGTTTAACCACTCTCACTATACACAAACAACCAATGAATAAACTATACCAACCAATTAACATTTTGTTGGTTAAACAACATGTAACCAGACACATGCACACACATGCACTCTTGGGGAGTGGGAAGAAAAAATTGAAATGAACGGGATGAAATAAAAGTATATCCATTTGTGCCCCCTGTCTTTGTTGACCCAGCATGCATTAGTGAGAAAAATTCAAGATGCTAAATGAGGGATATTATGGATATTCGATATGTAATAAAAATCAAAGAAACATAACATATCTGGTTTAAGCCATCCTCTGGTCATGCCCCAGTACCTTCCCCTGGAAACACATCCCATCAATATCGCCATTCCAGAATATAGGACATCAAATTGCGGTGGGGGGGGGGGGGGGGACTTAAATAACAGGCTTACATAATAGGTATATGAAACAGGTTTATGTAACAGGTTTATACGAGTTCATATAACGGGTTTACAAGTATCCAAGTGCTTACCTCCCATCCCAGTCCTGAGACGAACTCCTCAAACTGTCTGCTTGCCTGCGAGTTGCACAACATGGACTGTCTGTCTTCTTGACCACATGAAATGTACAGCACTGCTACCTTGTATGTTTGCCGACTGTTAATAATAATAAAAAAATACAGCGTTTGATCTTCCAAGAACACATTGTTCTAAGGGTGGGAACACATACACACACACACACACACACACACACAAACACATACATGCGCATGCAAGTTGTAATATAATACATGTAGAATACTACATGCACATGTATGTACCACTGTGTAGTCATTAAATCAAGATTTTTAAGCTCTCTTATCAAATGATCAGTCTTTTCCAGCAGATCCAAAGAATTTCTAAAAGAAAACCAAAAATAACAAAAAATTCTTCAACAATCAATGCACTAGCAAAGTCACAAGAGTAACTGATTGACTCACCTCTTATTCCATGATAGGTACCCCATGTGACTGAGGAAGAGATGACAGTAATGGAAAGCAAAGGTTGTAGTGCAATGATCTGGTGCTGATGATGGTAGCCCTTTCATGCTGTGTGTAGTATTGAAATAGTACGTAATTTCCTGTAAGGTACTATGGAGTACTACTATAATTAAACTTACCAAGCGAAAGAGCTTGATTCTGTCAGGTAATCAGTCTCCAGGCAATCTTGCTGTTCTAGTAAGGATTGGAGTTTCCGTTCGATTAAGTGTATTGGCTCGTTGACAGAAGGTGAAGGATCAGTTAGACTTGTATCGGAATATAGAATACACTCAGGGCTGGAAGATTCCATGTATGAAAGCAACTAGACGGATAAAAGAGAGAAAAAATTCATTTAATATTTATGATAATAATTATTTAAATACCAACACTTATTTAGCTAGTGATTCAAACTACCCAGCTGGGATTCAACACCAAATATTTAACCCTTAAACAACCCCAAATATGGTTGGAGATAACATCCTGATCTGACGAGACACCTGGCAACAAAATTTCATTGAAAAGAAATAACCCACGGAAAACTTACAATGTCCTCATGGACACCCAACTTATCAAATTATACAAAAATTCTTTGGCATAAATAATGACCATGCATAAAGTGGCACTCCTCACTAAGCTATGTATTCCCTTATAAACCTTGTGTAAATGATCAATAGAGTTACTCTGGTTTCGATATGAAGGTGGATGTAGAGTATTACCACTGAATAACACGTCTCCGCCCACATCAGGAATCAAAGAGGACGAGGAACGATCGGAATCCTCGGCTCCGCCCGAACTTAGTGATTCGGTACTTTCAGTTGGTTTAATAAGAACTGGTAAACCAGGCGATTCTGTAAAATAAACAAAGCACTATTCTAACTCGCTCTTGCAATCTCTCTCTTTTTTTTTTCCAACTAGTGTTTGTAAACATTGAGAGTTGATCGTGTCATGACCAAAGGAAAACATCTCTAGACAAGTACTTGGACCCACTGGGATAATTAACCAGTGTTGATAGCAAACAACAGTGCTTTTCAATCCAAATCATGTACACGACAATACATTGGTCTCGATAAAAAAAATAATGACTAAAACAAACTCCATGCATACAAATATACACACATACACACACAGAGACACTGACCTATCATCCCCCCCCCCCCAACCCCAACCCCGGTCTCGACTATATTTGTAAGTTTGTGTACCCTAAAACCAAACCACGTCAGCTGCAAGAACACCATAACAACCTACTCTAGTATACTGCCAAATAAAATTAATTTTACACAAGCCCGAGTGTCTATTAAGATAATTATAGAGGTCTAGTGAGTTTGCTTTGATGTGGTTTGGCTTATGAGTGTACATTTGAGGTTTCACTGACCAGCCTGATCTGGCTGCTTCGGGCCATACAGAACAGTGGAGTCCCAACAGCTTTTACCGGTAACATCTCTTATAATAATACGACACTGGCAATTAGCAGTGATGAAGGAGTCAGAAGGTAAAGTAGTTGCCTGTGTGAAACAATGCACTCACAATAGGTTAGGTCAATAAAAATTAACTATGTTTGTATACACTTGAATTTCTATTGAAGCAACAAACATTTGCAAAAAAACAACAAACACACGATCGCAATACAAATGAGTAGGTTGACTGTACACACAAATACAAATACATACATACACACATACATACATACTATGGACATATTTACAATGGTTTAACTTAATAATAAAACACTAACTTGTATCGGTATTTCAATGAAGGTAACAATAGCTTCGTCATTCAATGAAAAGAACTATGGAATAGTTGAAAGTGATATAGTCATCGGATCACTGATTGCTATAGCATATCAGATACCTGAACTCGAGGGGAGTCGAATATCTCAGATGATAATTCCTCAAGGTATTCCAGACTAGGACAATCATGGTATTCACAGACAACAGAGGACATTTGAGCTGCCCCACACGGCAGGGGGAAGTGGCCAATAGTGCTGAGTAGATGGTGAATTATCTGTAACAAATAATACGCATACAAAAATTAGAGGAAAAATGTTCTGGACTTTTTGTCATACAGATTTCGAGACGGTTTCAATTTGTTCTACCGTTTCACCAATCGACAGGGTGCTCTGAACTACAAGAAACGATGTGTAAACGAAATTAAAAAAACGGTAGATATACTAAATGCTTACTTCCTGTTTTCTTCATGGAACGATTACTAGTTGATCCGCTTTTATACGACTTCGGAGGAGATGATTCCAACGACGTCAACACTAGATCAACTGGTGACTCGATAACTCGACATTCATGGGCACCAGAGGCAGCAGCATGGAGTACCTATCACGAACACACACACGCACACACCAAAATAAATATACTATATACATGAACTAAATCACCTCTAGTAGATTAGGTAGCAGACTATTTTGGCTTAAATTGTCCAACGATGTAGCCAAGGTCCAGTCCCTAAGGCATAGTAGGATGCTAATCAACATCTGCAGAGAAGGAGGGAGGGAGGGAGAGGGAGGGAGGGAAGGAGAGTAAGGGAGAGTAAATACTCAACTAAAAGGTCCAAATACAGTAGCTTATTGTACAGTAATTGAGTTTCAACCACCAACATACACTATAACGCATACAAAACCTGACAAATGTTACCATAGCAACTACTACTATTATAATACAGTCCCATTGTACTATCCATCAACATGTTTACAGATACACACACACACACATACACACACATACATACACATACATACACATCCATACATACATACAGTACATATATGTATACACATATGTGTATGTTGTGTGTGTAGTGGAGAGGGGAGAGTACAGATTGGGTGACCTTTATCTTCTTATCAGTATTTGGAGTATTAATTAAAGTTGCAGCTGCTGAAGTAACAGATTGAATCACTCTGGACACCAGATTGGGTTGATAAAGGTTGAACTGCTCAGCCAACATACTCAACATATCGACAGAGGACAGTACTATATTCAGATCACCAAACTAATGGAAAATAAACAGAGAAAAAATATACAATTAATACTAGAAATTTATTATCTATTTAATACATGTATTATACTTATACTTTATGTACCAAATGGTTATTAGCTCTATCAATGATGACTTACCTTAAGCGAGGCAAGTAGAATATCAAGTCCATCTTTGAAGTTGTCACTCGTGCAGCCATTCAGTAGCTCTCTCAGACAGACAACACCGACTTGAAATAATGCCAAGCACCTTGCCTGCCTTGAAGGTTCGGACAAAGCCGCTTTGAATATTGATTTAGTGACTAGTTCCTAATAGGGTGAATCAGTAAAAGGTACGTGCATGAGCTAAACTAGTAATAGTAGAAGGATTAGAGTAAGTTAGGGTAGTAGTGCTTCAAAGAATGGATGTGAAACCAATCAATGGCTTCGTTGGCTGCCACCACAATATACCTCAAGCAATCCAACCTACGTGTATACGTTAATAACAGCTGAAGTCCAACAGTGTAGGTCACATTAAGGATAGATTACTAGGCTTTAAAGGTACTAATGAGTGAAAATTGTAAATGAAAATCTTAAAAGCTACTAATGGCTATATGAATGCTATATATCGCGTTACACTCACTAAGGTAATCTCATGTAGGGAAAACGAACTAGCAATTAATCAAGGAGGGTACACTTGTAACCCTAATCAATTGGTGTGCGTGTACATCTATTAGAGACATCAACAAATATACTGTACATTCTAAGAAGAAAAAAATACTTCAGAAGTGGAATAATTTGTTCACAGGGTGACCTAATGCCACATATACCAACCCTAGACCAATTATATATTCACGCTAAGATGGATGCCACAATTAGCCATCAAAGAGAGATAAAAAAAATAACATAAATACATTACAGGAAAGGTAGCTACAAACACAGGCTAGACGCCATCACTGCTAGATATTCACTTACTGTTAGACTTGGCTTTTCATAACAACTGAGATGGTATAAATCACCCAGCAAAGTCAAACTTTCAATTCTTGGAGCCTAAAGAAAGAGAGAGGGAGAGGAGGGGGGGGGAGGGGAAGATAAAGGAGCTTGTGTGAAATAATTATAAATATGTCAGTAATAATCAATTCCTCGGGGCACGGTGGCTCGTGATTGGATTGGCTTGGAATGGATCACAAAGCATGCCTAGTGTCGTCAAAGATGCACTTATAATGAATGCGATAATAATCTCATAGCATCTCCATAAAGCAAAAAGGAGACTGTTTATGGGATTCTATTGGTCCAACACTAGCATGAACAACAAGACTACAAAAAAAAAAATGCTGTACTTCCTCAACACAACATAAATGGAAGATCATACAATAATATGACAATACTAGCCAGCAAACAGACTTGGCCGCCGCCAAGCAATAACTTTAAAGGGGCCTGACATTTTTCCAGGGATAAGAGGACAACGTTTGAAAAAAACAGGAAACTTATTCATAACCAGAAAGCATTAAATCATTGCACATGTAACCCATAAATACTCCATAGAGTAAGATGGCACAACTAAAGGTCATATGACTGAAAGGTCACATGACCTGAAAGGTCA
>JAYJLX010121743.1:0-19654 GCA_036873525.1 Chalinula nematifera
CTCCCCGATACAAGCAAGAGTAGATTTCGATTCAGGATACTTGTCAGCGTTCGAGAGTTCCCCTAGTCAGTACCCTCCATCCGCCAATAGACGGTCTCCCCCCAGTAGGTCGTTCCGTCCAGCAACTGTAAAACCATCGATGAATTCCTTCAACAAATGCTACCTTGAAGAACTTGTTGTGATACACGATTTTGAAGCAACAGAAGAGGATGAAGTCATGGTGTTTAAGGGAGAGCGGGTCCAAGTACTCAATGCTGATGATCCCCAATGGCTCTGGGTCGCAACTCTCCGCTCACATAGAGAAGGATTTGTTCCAAGATCGTGTTGCACTTTGGGAAACCACCCTGGTGAGTATTTCTTCTTTCCCTTCTTGTAATTTCACACCACATCCTTCCAGAACTTTATCCAGGCACATTTACATACGTGCATTTCCCTTTGTTTGTTGATGACCATGGTTAGAGAGTGTGGGCTTAAAATATTAATAGTAGTTTTAAATGTCATGTGTTAATGTGATAGATATTAGCAATTGAAATCCTTCCCCATTCCCTTCACCACAAATATGCAACCTAGAACCAAAACACAGTTGTAAATAGTCTGTGTGGGCTATTGACTTTCTAATCAATTCAATTGCACCTTTTTCCCTTACAGTACTGCTCTAACAAATACAATCATATTGACCCCAATTTCTTTTTTCCTTTTGTAGCATTATCAACTTCCAATGTTTCGAGACCCTTTCCACCTTCCCGGCACCCGGGTAGACACCATCACCATAGCAACAGCAGTGCTGCCCATCGCAACATGAAAATGCAGGCTAGAGATCGATTTCGTCAGCTAGCTCAAGACCGCACCACAGCTGATCCAACTAAAGCAGATAAAGAAGTCATTAAGAGAGTCGGTACCAAGCTTATCGTATTAATGGACTATGAGGCTACTAATGAAGACGAACTTACCTTAGAGTTTTCTGAATCAGTTATAGCAGACATTCTAACACAGACTGGGTCAGAGAGGATCTGGGTATATTGTCCACGTACGGATCAGTGTGGATATGTACCCATGTCCATGGTTGTACCCCCAGTAGTCTAGTTTATGTATCATATAATCATTAACTATTGTTTCACTCTTATATGTGTGCATATATGTATGTGTGTGTGTATTTTTTTTTTCAACTTTATCATTCCATCACTATTAATTATGTTGTATCATCTTTTTTTTGTTGTAACACTTATAAACATATCATCATTATTGTTATTATATACTACAATGTAAATCTGATCAGGTATATTTCAGAAAACTTTGAAAAACAAAGATTATTGCTTTTATTGTTGGCGAAAAAAAGAAATTATGTAGTAAATTCAATTGAAGTGGAATTTGGGAGAGGCGTACTTCAAAGCAACATTCTTAGTGCAGTTCTAATTCAAGTAATGTAAAAGACAAATTAATATACTGTACTTTGGCTGTATAGTTGGATGAAGTCCAAATAAGGGTCTATCAAACTGCATGATGCATGCCAGCCTAATATGCTTGCATGGAGGCACTTGAGGCTCCTGAAAATATCTTCATTTATATCCCAATTTAATGGTTTTAACCTCTAAGAAATTATAGCTAAGATGACAGACTAGGTTTTTAAGTTTTTTTTTTTTTTTCATTTGGAGTCAAGCTATCCTAGTAGTGTAGTTGATTGCTCAATTAAAGTTGATTTCATCAATTAAAACATCATTTATACTTATTTATGAACAATTTAAAAGACACATTCTAATGTAACTCATAAACCAATTAAAAATGCATAAATAAATCAATTTACGAATTTTATATTGTATGAATTATACTCCAGACAGACCTCTTTCCATATATGGCACAATTATACTATAATTTGGTTCCAATTTGCTATGATGCATATCCTTTATTAGCAGACTTAGTGAAAACAAGCATAGAAACTACAGTGGTAGGGTTTTTACAAAGAGGAATCAATGGGTGCTGCCAGAATTACTACTGAAGAAAACCAATAACATGAGCCAGAGATCCTGCAGTATAGTGTATTGCCATAATAGGAAACATAAGAAAACAAAACCTTCGAACCAAAACTGATAATTGAATTGTAATTAGCATGCACCTCCAGGCAAAAGAGATCTGAAAACTAGTCATTTGCCGCCAAAATTCCTACTAACACCATTCACGCATAGCAACCAGTTCATATATAGGTAGGTATAGCCCACACAAGTACACACCATTAAACATGACCATACTCAAATTAACAGACCCAAACTCAGTTTAACAGAAATTGTCTAATACATATATATGATTAATATAGTTTACAGGACAATAAATTCTATACCGAGAATTATCGATAAATAAAAACTTGTGCAGTTCAGGTATAATCATAATTCATACAACTTATAATACATAATTGAATACAAACCATACATACTATTATACTGACGACCACTTCCTTGCAATGGAATTGTAGCCATTACTAATTTCCATGTAATTATTCACTGTCCACCTAATAACATCTTGTTATCTTTTCTCTTCTCTATCAACCTGACCAGGTCAGTCCATCGTCTCTTGGGCGGTACCGAGGGATGTTCAATCTCAACTAATCCCGGCGGGAAGTCCAGTGATCTCGTAGGAAGAGAACACGGTGATTCCTCACTGTCTTCAACTACACTTTCATCACGTACCAACTTCCTCAGGACAAACCCACCTTCTTCTTCCATATCTACATAATGGACATCAGTAATAATCACTTATTAACGTAAATGTATTGATCGTTAGTATAGTTTACACCCCAACTCGGGCATTCACTTATGCACGTATATGGATGGTTCTAAATCAATCAACAGGCACTTAATGTATTATTATAAAATTTGTACAGCTATTGGTATAGGGGTTTGATCAGTCTATAGTGTCCTCAGCATTCCCCGCCAAAGTAGTACTGTTACAATTATTAATTACTAATTGCTAAAATAACAATACAACCATGGAAATATGCTTTCATGTTAGGTCAGAAGGGAAAAAAAAAACAGCAAAAATGACAGAAGCAGAAGGGAAATAAAATATAAAACAAGCACAAACATTTTTACGTGATGAGTAAAGTGTAAGTGAGTCATCAATATTTCCGAACAAAAACCACCTAATTCGTTTATGATGCATCCCTTTAAGAATATTGACTGTTTCACTACACAAACAAGTACAGATATAGAGTATACTACACGTGATATGAACCTTTTGAACTATCTGGAAAATTCGTTTAGCAAGGAAGATTTACATAAACAAGACGCATTAACAGCCAATGAAAACCATCGAAGACAATTCAATAAAGTCCATGCTAATTACACTAAGAATTGTGATTCATCGAATTAACGCGCCATCGTCATGGCAACGATTACCAATTGTGAATGAGATTTCGACACCTGATAATAAAAGACAGCGATCAATGGAGTGAGACCACTTCACACTGTCCTTACAGTTAACTCACACGACATGAGATAACGTGAGGACATTCAATGATAACTGAAAAATAGATATTTGCTTTGAAGGCGTGAGGACATGCAAGCAATGAAAGCTAAGAACACACGCAACACCTCAATGCAACACACAGAACAGGGAAACTCCAACCACAAGCAAGAAAGCAATAAAAATGAACAAGTTTTCTTCAATGAGCAAAAAATGACCGCAGCAAATTGTTATATGAAAAAAAAAACATGATTAATCATAAGTAAATGTGAGTAGAAATGTGTGAAAACAAGTCAAATATAATGAAATGTTGTTGCTGACATGATGTTCATCTGATTAAAGGACAACACTAATACTTGAACAACAGCACAGTTACTTGTATTATCAACAATCAACACACGACGGCCGGCAGACACAATAACACTGATATATACTATGTGAAATATCTCACTATTATAATATACAAAACAACACAACTAAACAGCACACAGAGTGGGTATATACATATGTATATGTATGTGTGGTGATACAACTGTGGGCTACGTTACAATGTGCATACCGAATTCATAGTCTTCCAATTCTCCGAGATCATTACTCTCATTGCTAGGTCCCAACAAAGTCAGCGAGTCCTCATGAGCGAACTAGAGCAAATCAAAAAGAACTACTATGTAACATAGAAAGAGCCAGAACACTAAAAAGGTATTGCCTTGCCAAGCGGATAGTGAAACAACGAGTGAGGGAGGGAGGGAGGGAGAGAGAGGGGTAGAGAGACACTTCCAAATAAAGTGGGTAGTAGGAGCTAGATAGTGTAATACTCCGAATGTGGTGTACATACAAATTAACACTACCTAATTAATGCCGGCGTCAATATAACTCCAATAATTATTATAATATGCTTTATACGCACAATACGTACGTGTACTACATGCCTATGTACAATATGTCTGTGTATATATATGTACATGTATGTATATGTGTGCGTTGGTGATGAAGGTAGATGTTTCGTGAATTACTACATGTACACAACTAACAGGAATAGCGCACAAATTCAGGACAACATGTGGGGTGTATGATGTAATATTGGATTATCAATGAAAACTACACACACACACACACACATTATATAAAGTACACATAAAGGAGCAACAGCTGTTATAAATCCCTCTCATTTCCAATTGCAAACATAAACAATTTTCTTTTTTTTCCTATTGCGAATTGCTGAGCTTTTTACCAAAAAAATGATGACTTTACAAATGCCATGTGACCACAATATTGCCAGCACACCAGTATACTGGGGGCCCAGAGTAACATCAAAGGGGTATCACTATCACCCATCTCCTTCCTTTGGTAATGACTACACAAACATTACCTAGCTGCATCATAGAGCAATTTAAGCTATAACACACCACTATGACTATAGTGTCATCAATAATCATCGACTGTACTACACGTTACTGGTTTTGTGGTTACCTTGGCTACCACGGTCTTGTCATTGTAACCAGGATATACTATATCTGTGAAGAAGCAACAGAACAGAGAGATTCAAGATAGATAACACCGTCATTACGTCACCAGCCACTGTATAGTATATAGTTACACACATACCAATACATACATGGATCCGCATATAAGAGTTTTACTGTCAGTGGAAATCGCTAGCTGTTTGATTAAATTGGTTTGATGATAAAGTTAAGTTAACTTTATTGTCCAACTAACGGTTAACAATTTCCACTGACAGTAAAAGACTTTGTGATAATACATTCGTATAGTTAATTGTTAATCCAAACTTATCGAATAGCTTATCAATCAAACTTTTTATATAGGTACAACTGAATCTAGCTTTATAACAAGATAGCAGTTGGTATATGTGACTATATTCAATACAATATATCCTAAGGTGGAGGATTAAGGCCTTTAGAAGGGTATGGTATTCGCAGGGAACATACATATTGGGAAGGAAGTTACCTTTAAAGGAGTTTCCATTTCCCTCCCCCCGAATACTTGGAGTGAATTAGATTACTTGGTAATTTTAATTTGCAAACGTTTTATTACATTAGTCTTAAACACGGCCTTAAGTCAGGTAGGCACTTCCCCTGATTCTGTTCACTTATGGTCGAATCAAATTGTCTGATATACATGTATATATGCCAACACTTGAACACATTACTAGCATTTTTGTACAGAAACAATCATCATCAACCTCATATTGTGTAACGCGATATACCTTAAATGAACATGGTGGTTAAAACTTGAAGAACTTCCAGCACCTTAAAAGGCTACTGAAACACTTAAAAGGGAAACCTAAGTGCATAGCTGGGGGGATATGATGATTATGATAAAATAATGACATGATTGAAATAATGGGGAATATAATGAGGCCCTTTCAACCATACGGTATCCCATCTTGTTGTATGTGGAATGTGTTGAAGCTTACACTAAGGCAGCTTGTGTTCGAGTCTAAACATCAACAAAAGCAGTAACAATTATGACCAGTATATCGAAATAGAAACCACGTTTAGCAGTATTTTGAAAATGGAAAAGCAAACCAGTAAACCATGGCTTGATCAATCGGATCAGATTACAGAAAAACTAAACAATAAACTCACTAATACCTTCGGTACCTCTATTTACCTTCATAATCCATCATGGTAGAAGTTTCTATGAAAAATAAAACGAACAAAATCTAACATAAAATTGAAACTACCAAAATCTAAAAGACAAAATTTATATGTCAAAAACAAAAATTTATGT
Source organism: Chalinula nematifera (assembly GCA_036873525.1). Taxonomy (NCBI): domain Eukaryota; kingdom Metazoa; phylum Porifera; class Demospongiae; order Haplosclerida; family Chalinidae; genus Chalinula; species Chalinula nematifera. Next base: position 6,205 of record JAYJLX010121743.1, read on the forward strand.
CAACAACTTTTGCTAGGCGATTGTTTATAATAATACGTGTTTATGTATGTGCTGTACACAACAGTGTAAACTATAGTGGAGATAATCCTACTGTAGCAGTACCATGGGTTAGAAACGTGTATCCAACAGTTGTTTTACAAATTCATAACTGAAACTAATGGATGAAAAAAACAAATAAACTTCAAAGGCAACGACCGAACTAAAAGCCTTTGATCTTTGAAAAAAAACAACTTGTTTGATCAACTGACGCTAGATATCCTATTCAACGTAATGGATCACCACTCAATGAATAATGGAGTTCAAAGCATTCACAAAAAGTATGTTAACATCGCAAATGAGATTGACAGAGGAAAAAAGGAAGAGGAAAGAGCAGAAAAAGAAAGAGAAAAAAAAGAGACGTAAAGGAAATAATAATAGTAATATATAGGTCTAGAGCTAATGTGAGTGACCATATCTCCCACCCCTCCCCCCCATTTCCCTAATTGACAAGTGATAAAAAACGCTCAATTAAAGATTGTGCGAACAGAAAACCTATTGGGAGATGAAACTAATAACTCTCTCACGCTCTAGCAATGGCCCGTTACAATAAAAACTCATACACACCCATTGAAACCCCTGCTGGAGTAGTAAACAGCATAAGGCTTCAGCTTCCATTCCAGAAATAATACACACACAGTGAGTCAAGTACTTACAATAGCCCATCAATAAAACTATGCTCACTGTAATCAGATTAAAATACTGCTTTAACTCTGAAACCACATTATAGTACCCAGTGATTCTTAAGAGCACAACAAACAGTCAAACGCCTGCCAACTTTCCCCAGAGAAGCAATCTCTACTGAGTTACTTTATAAGTACTAAATTAGATAGTGCTCGTTAAAGGGGAGTGGGCGGGAAAAGGAGTACTTGAGTGGGTTTCGCGTAAACAGATCTTTTGTGCTTGTGTTTTTACTAAGCTTCGGTTCAAAAGTCAAAAAAAGGTAAAAAAAAAAAGTGGCAAAGCAGGTCACAGTACAATGTGTTGAGACTAGGTTAATTAAAGGTTATTATTGGATTAGGCAAACTGAAGTACGATGTATACAATGTATACCTTGTGGTCAGGGCGTTGGCCATGACATCAATTACTAACAATAACGGACACTCAATCCAATAATAAACACCAAAACATACTGAAAAGAAAAAAATCAAACAAGGAATAAAAAACAAGTAAAAGCAAGCTGCTTTATCCTTTGATATAAATGCACTTTGAACTATAATAAAGCAGCTAGTCTTAAAGGCAGTGAAACAAAAGAATATTAAAAAAACGAGCAACAGCAAGCTGCTTTACCTTTTGATACGATGCACTTTAAACTTTAATAACGAAGCTAGTCTTACAGGCAACTAGACTATATAACCACTGGTACAGTACGATACATACTAACACAGTCAAGCTAAAGGTCAACGATGCATGTACATGTACATCACATAAGGTTAAAAGTTCAAAAATAATACACACTTTAAATTAAACATACATTATTTCTGATCGCCCATCAATTAGTATTCGTTGAGCATATACTGTGTGAGTTAAGAGCATGTGTGGTATATAGGCGGCATGGATGCTGGCTGTTGTGTAATGAATCGGGATAAACAGGATATCAAATGCTCCAGCCACTTAATTACGTACTCACAAATTAATCAAAACAATTCAAACAAGCTATAAATCAACCCATTAGCCCCAAACGAGACATGTTGACCCAGGGTGGAGGCACACATACACATATATACACTAGCCACATGTTGTAAACCAGCTACAACAAGAATCATTATATCACCATCCTGTCCATGAAAGTAACTATATACTACAAAACATGTTCTACTCTACTATACTATGCCTTCCTTTATAATGACCTCATAGGGTAAGGATTGACCATCTCACCTTCCACGCCCTCGGTAAATATCTTTAAGGTTTCCTCCTTCAGTAGTCTCCACCCGGGAGGGTAGCCATGATGTTTCATGCGAGTGATGTAAATAGGGAGTTCGTTGTCTTGTAGGGAGAGAGCCTTTCGAAGCTTATCACTGACAACAAAAACGAAGGAGATGTAAACAACTACAGAAAACATTACAACAACTTGATGTTAAATATTTAACCTATGAGTGTATAGAAACAATCTTCATGTATAGAAACAGCTGTCATGTATTGGAATATGGCCGGCCACCGCGATTCAAAACAACAAACAAACAATCCTATCCACAATACAACGTTATACTGCATGTTAAACTGAAATAATAAATTACATCAGCTATTACATGTATACATGTATATCGGATATGTCCACACTTCCAGATGGATTCAGATCCACATTTGTATACTTAATAAAGACAAGTAACTCGATATAGGATAAATATTGGAACTAAGCACTTCCCTTACAATCGGACATATTGTATGATGTAATACATACAAGTACACATGTAGCTGACCCATATGTACTACATGTATATATACATGTACATACATGTATACACTTGCACACTATTACATATATGTGTATACATATAGTGCAATACGAATAGTCAGGTGAGTGCATGTATGCTAGGCTTGTGTGACCATATAATCACATGTGGTACAACCTGCTTGAACTATGGATTTATCATATGTGGGAAAAAATTCCCCTATAATTTCCCCCCCACCAGCCAACCACTCTTCAAAAACATAAAAAGAACTTTTTTATTTCTAAATATAGAAATGATTCATACTGAATACCATAGTAAAAGCACGCCTAGTAAAAACCAGTTGTATAATCTGTGGTATTGATAAGCTAGCTGTAGCTATTAATAGAAACCCCACTGTATATCATGTGGTGGTGTCCTTAGTCATGCATGTCTGGGTCTAGTTCACAGATAGTGGATAGACAATTGACAAAACAAAAACAGCCCAGGTAATCATTATAGATAAAGATACCAACATTAAGCACTCCTCTACTAAACAAGGACATATTATAAAAGGGAACCATAAAAGGTATAGACAGCAACTATACTGAGAGGGCCAAATGTTGTGATTTGGCAAAGGCATGAATAAAGTAACAGGTAACTAGTACTCAAACAAATAGCCTACAGTGAGTTTGCAAAATACTATAAACCTCAATTAGTACTGAATAAGTACGTACAGAGACCAAGCAACGATTGCTAGGTAACAAACAAGACAGAGTCAAACTATGTATGTAAACACCAAGACAACATAGCTGTGAACAAGTAACACATGTATTGGTTTCGAAGCAGGAAGGAAGTTGCGACATATTCAATAACATAATTTAATGAAATATACATGTACAATGTATCACCTCCATTTCATAATTACATAATATAGTACATGTACATTGGCTAGCACATACACTATGAAGTCTTGGAATCATATGTACATGTATTTCCCAACAAGATGATGGAACTTGTGAAATCCCCAAACCCTAGGGTTGCCAGGAAGCTGGTTTGTATATCAAACGAGTTACTTCCTTAGCAAGAAAGGGAGACAGTGAAACAGGCTAGTGACTTTCTAAAAGTAATCAGCCATAATTGCTCTAAGATGATAAAGTTAGCTTTGCAAAACAAGTCCTAAAGCTTTCAAATCGATAGTAAAAGTTCTTCAAAGGTCTGGAAGTTTTACAAAAGTCTACAGCAGACATTAATCACATTATTAGTGTGAACATATCATGGTAATAGTGCTTTCCCAGCATAAAATTAAGGGGGGGGGAGGGGGGGGGGGGGCATAAGGGAATTGAGCTATCACACAAACACATACAACTCTACAGGAGGCATGTAGTAATCCCTACAACTAGGCACAAACTGAGACAATATAATACTAATTACAAAAAGGAAAAAGAAAGGGGAAAGGAAAACAGTAGAGTGTTTATTACAATTGTAGACAAAAATGAAACTACTTTAGTAATGAGGGGAGGGAAGGGGTAATTATATTGATTGATGTAACATGAACATAATACTGTATACCTTATCTTTCCTGGTTCAAATTTATTGAATCTTTCCTGACTTTCAACTTCCAAGTAATATCTATAGGGATATCACAGAAACAAGAATCTTTAAAACAACAGTATACAGTATAATAATACAATACCATACACACAATAAAAGTAAATACATAATAATATACATGTAGTATTATATATAGTACAGCATTACACTTGTACAATGCAATACTTGCACTAAAGAAGAGTACATGTATAGTAGTCCAATAGAATCTGTACTTAGGATTCTTTGCATGTATAAGATTAAACACAGGAGGAATCAGTGATAATTACAAGCCGAGGGTTAAAGTTTGTCAAGGTCATTGTTAAAACAACTAACTATATCACACAATCCGATAACAATAACTAATCGTACGTACTATAACTATAAATAACAAAAGAAGTTGCTTAAGTTACATAAACAAAACTTTTTGATCTACGCATGGATTAGCTATCATCGTCATAAAGTGAGTTTAAGAGAATACTTTCACTTGCGGTTGGTTCAAACGCCAAATGCACACAAATCACAAAAGGATATAAGTACATATAGTTAATCAAGGTCAACAAATAACCAAAAATTACGGAGGAATGGTGAAAATAGCCCAAAACATTGCTAACTTGATTCATCAAATAAGGCGTTGTCACTGATTGAATTCTGATCAGTTAGCAATGTACGTACATACATGTACATGTATATAAACATTTCTATGTGTGTGTATGATGTATTATACATGTAGTTCAATGTTATACGTAGTACAACGAATAACTCTGCATACACCGAAATCGTGACTATTCCCATTAAAGGAATACATAACCTAGCTTTTTACCACCAACAACATACTTTTAATAATTAGCAGCTGGAAATACATGAGCAAACACAGCATTCATATATTCAAAAAATAGCACCCAATATATTCAAAAGCGACTGTAAATTACAATTTGTAAAGTGGTTTTTTGCTCAAAGCAATTTGCTTTACAAAACTTCACTATCGTGCCAGGCAGCCAGGTGTATTAAGCTCAAGCTAAAAGGAAACATCACTGCCACTATACTTGGCTACAACAAGCACCTTTAGATTTATTCTTAGGAAATCCTGACCCTTTAAAAATCAATTCCAAAAATAATCTATTTCAATAGAAAAAGCAGACCCAACACTACACAATAGGACACCAAAACACTATACAGTCCTGACCAGTCTATATAGTACCAACTGGTGTATCTATAGTGCTGACTGGTCTACATATAGTGCTGAGTGGTCTACATAGTGCTGAGTGGTCTACATAGTGCTGAGTGGTGTACTATAGAGCAGCTGGTGAATATGAACTGGTATAACACTGAAATAGAATAAGAAGGCTTGATTCAGTGTTCTGCCCAACATGGTGTCTGAGGTGGTTGACTTAAGTGCTTTGTATAGTAATTTAAGTGGTAGAATAGCTCCATAGGTGGTAAATTTGATTTTTAGGTGGTTATAGGGCCGACCACCCCAACCACCTTTGGCAGAACACTGTTAATTGACGCTTCCCAACAGTGAAACTCATATGATGTGTATATACAAGTAGTTGTTACTTAGCTCTAAAACATTTATACTAAAAAAAAAACCTCAAGGAAAAAAAAATAGAATAGTCTAGTTTCAATAAGCCATGACATGTACACCCCCTCCCTGATACTACCTCACACAAACACACATAATATATCGAGATATGTGTACATGCATACATGTACATGTACTGTACATATATAACATGTGTTGTAAGGTATGTATGATAACTTTGTTCGCTTTCCTTTAAGAATAAGCAACCGTGAAATTCAATTAATCATGTTTACCGGTAAATATCCACTTCAATCGCCATGACAACCGTAACACGCACATGCATAACATGCACATGCATACAGCTACAGGCTATAAAGTGAAGTACCAGTACATTTACATGTACATGAACATACCGGCTGTAGATCGGGAGGTTTTATGTTCACTGTATTCATTAATAATCATCTTCTTGAAAATTAAAAAAATGTGGGTAACTCATGCGTGTGCAAAAAAAAAGGTCAGGAATGGTCATAGCCATGCAGTTACCATTTGTTCTAAACAATTTTTTTCTTGGCTATACAGTTGTTTAGCAGGCATACCTTGGGAATACAATACGTATAAAATAAAATTCATGATGCACGTGGCCACTAAAAATGAATTGATTGTATACACAGAGGCGTATAGTACAAATCAAGGAAATTTTGTCTAAGCTAAAAAATGAATTAAATAATTAAAGCAATCATTTGAAAGGGTTGTTAGAGAGATAAAAAAGATAACGGCCAGGGAAAATCAGGTGAGTAAATGAAAGTTAATATGATTAAATCATAAGCCAAGTTGGGATGATAAAAGAATAAGCTCATTTAAACTGTGGACCATGCCTACATTTGAAAACACCAACACACCTAAATTCAATTATACAACTGACCACATAATGAGTAATTATAGCTATAAAGCACTCTTTCTCAAATAGGCGAGGCTATGTATAATACCTTACATGTAATATATTACACTCTATAACAGTTCCCTATGAAGAACTTAATTTATTCACAGACTAAAACACCTTACAAGGGTAGGGGTACAGGCAATATACAAGTCCAAAACAGGCACTGTAGCTACATGCATAAGAACCCTTGCTCATGAAATATCTATTTTAAGTTATACACTTTACTAGAAGGAATGGAATAAGGATTATCAGTAAACAAAACAGGGCCACAGACTACCTTACAAGGATAGCCAGACCATGGTTGACTGAGAGAGTGACTGACTGACTGTGCATTTGTTTGGGTGTTTTGGGGAAGTCAAGCTAGTGAAGGGTAACAATACAACAGGCCAAAGTACAGCTGTGAAAAGAGACTATTGTAGTATATACTTATATAGCTACTGCATACCCACAGCACAACAACTACGTGTATCAACGACAACAGCTGGAAGAAATATGTGCGCCATTATCCCTGTACAACTGTACTGCGTGTGGGTGGAGTCAATATCGTTAATTAAGTATCAATTAAATATTAATTAGGTATCTGATTGATGATACTCTGAACTGGACCCATACTGAACAATACAAGGGACTACTACAATAGTACTATAATGAATAGAAGCCCTACCATCAAATTCAAAGAAGCCCCGATTACATCATTATTGCATAATTACATGTACATCAGTGCAATAATCAGACATAACAATTATTGATTCAACCCTAGCTGACTGGCTTCCTATACAACTAGTATAGTATATGCCTTTCTGGCTATACAAATCATTACAACCAGTTTAATAAGTATGCATTGGGAGACAGTGTCTATAGTACCATACTTAGGAATAGATACAACTACAATAGCTTCAGTATAACCACAAATACAACTTCATATTATCATGAGTTCTTATTCTGCCCCTCTAAAGCAATGCTGAATAACATAATTATTTTCATCATCAGGTGAAATGGCGAAAATAATATTATAGAACAAAATTTTTATCTAGTTTACATGCTTAAGTAAGGCAATGCACAATTGTAATGACGAAAAAATTTTGGAAATAAAATTCAAGCCAACATAAATAAAGCTATTTACAGTGTACTGAACAGCTTATGTTAAGCTAACCTCTTGTTAGGGCCAACTCCAGACTCCTCCTGGAATTGGATTCTATTACGAGCAACGTTGAAGGGATTAAATGGCTGAAACAAATAAAAAAGCAATTAAAGTAACCGTGAGACCTAATGCATACTATAAGCAGGCATTCCATGCAGGCTTGGATGGATGTACCTTAGGGCATGCATTTATATGATGATCTTCACCACAATTGAAACATTTTATAGTAAACTTCTTTATTCTGTGAATGGACAGAGAATAGATCATTTCTATAAACTACAGAATGACATATCATTTGTCTACACTAAAAATGCATACTTAAACTATTTCAAGGACTCTGCAAATTTATTTCAGTAAACTATAATAATTATTAATGGTTATATAAACTAACTTGAATATACCGCCATTTTTTGGTTGATTGGGAGCCCAATAAGGTTGGAAGTAGATCTGATCATATCTATATACGTTTGACACCATTAATCATCAAACAACAACCAACAATACTATTTGCATTGAAAAAAAAACTAGTGCACTAAAGTGCGAACCCTCACCACACTATCAAATGATTACCACAAAGCTCAGTAATACACAGTATCACACATTAGTACACAGATCCATGCAGCTCCAGTTACCAAGTGATCACTTCCATAATTCAAGATGATTGAGACTTTGAGAAATTGCACTGCACTGGTATTAAAAAATTAGCACTTGCTAATTAAAAATTTGCAGTATTAGATCTAGATAGTTAATTAATCTTATGAGCGGACCCTCCTAATAATGAATAATGGAGTAGAAGACTGACTTTATTTAAAGAAAGAAACACCAAACAAGCTGATCTTTGGCAAAACAGCTTTCGAAGCAATGAAAGGTATGCAAACCTACTTCTAACAACAAGATACAATAACAGATCAAGTTTTAGAACGATTCAACCAGGCACATGGCTGAACCGCTCGAGGACAAAATCGTGTGCTCACTTTCGACATCTAAAGCTAACGAACGAAAAGCTATCTTTACTAATAAACTATTCCATTTCCAGTTTTTTACATATACTATGGAATGATAGCAGTGAAAAGCTTACCAAACTTTCAGAAGCTAAAATATATTTTTCACTGAATAACTTGCAAATGATCCAGATGCTGGAAAAAGGACAAGAAACAGCTTGTATTGATGATGGTAGCCTTCCTTCTCAGAAATTTTGAAGAGATTTGGCTGCTTGGTCATGGAGAACAAGCTGTTCAAAGTGAAAAAGTTTTGCTAACTAACTAACTAACTAACAATTTGACTAATATACCCTCCCACACATGGTGTGGTGAGGGTAAAAACAGTATAATGTAGTTTACAATGTAGATACTTACTGCAATCATATGGAGGATTCGCTCATTAATATTTATCACAGTTTTGCCCGGCATAAGTAAAGAGGTAGTATTGTTACAAGTTAGTAAGTATGGGATCATGGGGATGGTGAGTAGATGCAAATTATTTAATGGACAAATCCTTAAAACTCGACATGAACAAACTTTAGTCTATCCTAATAACGCTGAATGCCTGACCAATGTAACAATTGACATATTTAAAAAAAAAAAAAGCATTTTTAACAAAATTTTGAAAATTACACAAATTTTGAAATTAGCTACATGTAATGCTACAATGATAATGACCTGTTCGAAATGTTAACTATTCGGACTAAAATTTGTACCAACCAATACAAGATTATCCCCAACAGTATCAACATGTGATACTCCTAGTGAGTATACGTGTTAGCTAGATCATATATAGTATGTACACGTGTAGGATACATGAGCCTCTGGTCATCAGGGAGGATGAAGGAGTCCTGTCGTACAATCATGGGGGAACCTAGTCTATCCAACATGAAATGGTTATGATATTCCACAGCACCAGTTAGCTAGGAGAAGGAATCAAACATAATGATAGCCACTTGTTATGGTAACAGACAGTCATGTAGAACAACGATATACCCTATAGCGAGGGTTTTTTTTCACAGATATAAATTTTGCTATTTTCGCGGATTTAATAACCATTCGTCAAATAAAAAAAACATGAAATCTTTGTTAACCATGTGTGCCTTAATGTAAAAATAAATAAAATGGAACAACTAAACCATACATTCGCGGAAATTATTATCCTAAAAAACCCTGCTATATAGTACTCCATTACTAATAGGCCTATCCCACACTGTATATACCTTCATTACTCTCGATTCACAAGAACAGTTCAAATGGTCGCTACATACTCCACTGGACATAATCATACTGTTTGGCTAAAATAGAACAGTTAAATTTAATTTGTTCCCCCTCTCTCTCTTACATGATACGTTTCCTCTTCTTCCCCATCTGAGTCCTCAATATCTATTTCTGAATCATTGATACAATCCTGTAATGACTCTACGAAACGTTCCAGTTTATTTCTAGCAAAGATATAGGGCAGATATAAGTGAAGCTCCACCCATAACCACACCCACAAATAGTCCCATACACCTCTTTTCAGATTTTATATCATGATATATAACAGTAGCCAGTACACTATCAGCTACCCCATCCACCATTGGAGTCCTGAAATAAAAAAAATTAAGGGACAAACGTTCCTAAAATATTACCAGTATGAATTGGAATTTAATACAAACCCATTGGCTAAGATATGTTCAAGGGCACATATATGCTTTCTTAAAGCTAGGTTTTCTTCCTGAAGCTGTTCCATTTGGCAAACGTATTCTTCTTCCATTTCCATGTTCCAATTCCTTTGCTACTCCAGGACCAGGAGTAACAACACGTGGTAAATTAATTTAATACCACGTGGGCAATTAATTTAATACCACGTGGGCAATTAATTAATACCACGTGGGTGACTAATTAACACCACATGGGCAGTTACAAATAACTATAATAATCGCTTTTTAATCAATAACCTATTCCATTAAAGAATTTATTATTAAAATCACCGATCAAAGACAAGAAATCGAGAACAGATAGAAGTGGGAAATTAAATGATTCAGATTACATATTACAATTTGTTCCTGATGACAATAATGCTAAGGAAAAAAAGAAAAACCTAACCGACACAAATTCCATCAACATGTCCATGAATATAATCAAGTGACTCACACATAGTATAATAAATACTGACACACTACATAGCAAAGAAACATAATATAATGTGTGCATGTGTGTATAAATGGCTGCTAATAATCTTAAACAACAGATTAAAAGGGATTGGATTGACCAGGGTATGAAATCGTGGTAGTTTTAATTTCTATTATACAATCATGAAGTGTCCTCTTCTTATCATCTTAACGTGTCGTGGGTCTGTCTCTACCCTTGGCAGCTGCTGATGTACCTCCACTGTTGGTTCGTCGTCTCTATAAATGGGAAAACAGCTAGTGAGCTATTGTACACAGTAAAACTGCAAGGGGTCTAATACTGCTGTCTTGCTTGCGCTAAAATTATGGAAATACTTAATTTGCTGAATTAGCCGTAACTGTTCTAGTGTTTAATTCAACCTAGATATCTATTTATAACGGACACCTACAAAGGTCCTGTCTACAGTCATTTTAAAGCAGGTAAAATTTACACAACCTCAACAAAATCGTACTAGCATGCACTTTTGTATTTGCAAGATAGCAATATACCCATTAATATAATATTTAACCTGTTGTGATTGGCCGGGGGCAGTGGGTGGGGGGATATACAGTTGAGGATTGGAACCAAACGATGAGGTCCGTGTGTGGATGGGTGAGTGTGGGACAAATACGCTGGCACCTCCGATAAGATTGTTATGAATACCAGCTATTAGAGAATGAGGAGGAGAGAAGAGGGGAGGAAAACAAATGAAAGGTAGAGATAAAGAAAGTGAAAGCAGGAACGATAATGAATATGAAACTAATAATTTAGTGAAATATAACTAACGTCCTGGTGATACAGATCTGTGGGTGGGAGAGGGTGAATAAGGGGCGGGGCTAGAGCCGTGTTTGAATCGCTCATTAAACTGTCGTTCGTCCTCTATTTCAAGGGAACTCTCACTCTCTGAAAGTTGACGTGATATCGCCTCTCTTCTCTCTACTTCGCGAATCAGTCTCTTCTGTAATCTCAAGTTCTCCTCTTTCAGAGCTTTCTCTTCATCAAAGAATGCCTTCATTTTCTCCTCATCTACAACAAGACAATGATAAATATATAATCACGCTATTACACTGTGTAAATAGCTCACGCTTAGCATCAGTAGCTGCCAGCATGTGTCTAAGTCGGTCGACCTCATTAGACAAACTGACAATACGGGAGTTCAAAGCCGCTGGAGTGAGCTTATGGTCGCTGGGCGAGGGAGGTGGAGTGTTACCCAACCGAGATTCTAGCTCTCTCTTTTCCGATTCAACCTTCTCCATCCTCTTCCACAACTTGTTCACTAACATTTCCTGCTCCTGTTCTAATGTGTTTTCAAGGTCTATCTTCTCACGACGAAGCTATATATAGTAACGACAAATCCCGTTCTATAAATAGTAACACTACACCCAAAAAAATTTATGTACATGCAAAATAGCAGCAACCACAATAATAAGCAATGAAAGCAGTACTAGCCAGACTAGGCTAAAGTTATAAAATGTATCAAATTGTGTGGTCACATCATATTGTGTGGTCAAATTGGTTGATTTTTCAAGTGAAACAAATAACATTCATACTTGTGGCACATCCATAGTTATGTTGACTATACCACGATATAATGTGTGCTGTATAATTACTGAAAGGAGACGATAACAAGCAGGATGTTATAATTCTGTTAACACAATATAGAGCCTGTACAAATTGAGCTCATTGTACGAAATTAAACAAACACGAATATTTAAAACGTGAAATTTTTACAGCTGAAAATTTCCTGTTTTACGGTATACTGGATAATTATGACATACTGAAAGCCTATAACAAGCAAAGTTAAAAGCATGTTATAATTCTGTTAATCGTATACACCCATTACTAGTGTACCAACAACATAAATAGCATTCATTATTAAACCTGATCAAGAGAGGATTGTTTGGCAGTGGTTTCTTTCTCTAGTCTACTGATCTTCTTCATTAGTTTACTGATCTGTTGTTCCTGCTCCTGTTCCAGGGTCTGCTCTAGTTGGACCTTTTCTTGTCTTAACTAGAAATTGGAATCACTGACATGATACATAGACCACACCCACTTTCACAAGCCACACCCACCTGGGCCAACTTTCTTGACAGGTCATTAGTCAGGAACTCTTCTTCTTGTTCGTAATTCATTGCTAAGGTTTCTTTCTCTTTCTTAAGCGAATAAATCTTCTTGAGTAAAGTATTGCTGATAAACTCCTCCTCCGCTTCAGCCTGGGCTTGCTATGAGATTAAAATAATCGTAGTTTCAGTGCATTATGAAATTATATAACACAGCAAAAACCAAAAACAGAAACTAATTCATAACACAAATAACGAATTAAAGAAAGTATGATCTCATCAAGTTACTGTTTCTTAGACATGATGCAACTTTACACTGATACAAATAACAAACTAAAAGCAATATGCTTACTGTAAACAGTTGAACAGGGGTTAAAATACAGAAACACAATCACTATGGTTTACTACTGAATTAAAGCACATACAACATTGGGCCTGAAATGATCCAATTACTCTTTTACCATACTATGAGTACAATAGTATATTGGGGTCACTAGACCATGATGTGTAACCACCATCATGCACATCTGACAGTATATATAGCCATAACAATAATAACAGGGTGTCGGGGAGGTCATTGATTTTCTTAACGTCTGCTCTCGAGGGGGGGGGGGGGGGGGGGGGGGGGGGGGGGGGGGGGGGGGGGGGGGGGGGG
>JAYJLX010121854.1:0-23429 GCA_036873525.1 Chalinula nematifera
TGGAGGTTTGTGATTTCAATACTTGCAGTTGCTCTTGCAATGACCTGAGCATTGTAACCCGACTTGACAGAAGAAGATATAATATTAAATGGGAAAGCCTTTGATGACTTGACATTTTTATATCCTACACCATCTTCCCAATCACGTCCATGTTGAACAAGAATGTTTCTTTTCACCTTTGCGCTTGGATTCTCGGGAGGATCTGAAGTATCTTCTAAAGCAACCAAGTCGTTTGTGAATCCTAGCAGAACGTTTCTTGGTACAAATACATTGTTTTCTTGGTTTACTGGTCCCGCTGGGTGTAATGCAGCATATGTGTAATGAATATCTTTGTTGGAATTAAAGTTTACGCCGCCTTTAATTTCTTTGACAGTCTTGCTTTCAAAAATGTGCCCCTTTGATAGAGTACGGTACTTGAAATTGGAACGAGAGTACTTATCTCCAGTGTCAGTAAAGCTTCTACCTACCCTGCCGTTTGTTTGATTTGTAACTACTCTACGAATTTGATTTCTGATTGTATCAACATTTGAATCGCCAGAAGATATTGTGCCTTGGCGCTCTGCTCTATCTTTCCACCAATCAGAGTTATCCCTTTCCATGTCAGATACAGGGGCGTGATTAAGCTTCCAGTTGTATCTGAGTTCTTCTGCTCCGAAAGCGACACCTTCAGTTGAAGATGTGAAAGCCATCATCGGTATTCTATGCTGAAATTTAGCACGCTCTAGAACATGTGGCTCAATAGTGTTTAAAATATCAGGCGTATACTCAGCAGATGCCGGAATCAACTGACCGATGATTTGTGAAACAGAATCATCAAACCACTTGTAATAATCAATAAAGCGCTCTACTTCTGTAACATTTGAAACTCTACGGAAGAACGCCTCTCTTAATTTGTTAATACCCTTGTATTCCATTCTGTATTGATGAACTGGGTGCCCAATCAAGTTATGGAAATCGTTGACACCTGCAAAGAAGTTCAACATCTCTTCAGAGATTGCGTTATACATGCTCTTTTCAAGAACATGGTGATAGTTAGGAATTGTATCTACTGTGTCAAATAATTTGTCATCATCTGTTCTAATCTGAACAAGATTGTCACCAATGACCAATTCTGGATTGATAAACTGGTGAGTGTTGACCTCTTGTTTTAGAACGACGCTTGTGGAACTACTTTCAAATCCAAAACCAGTACCGGGATATAGATATCCAGAAACTTCACCTAACTTTCCGTATTGTCCACTTCTGCCTTCAATGGAGCCAGAGCTAATATCATTTACAGAAAAGCCGCCGCCACTATTAGAACCAGTTACATCACCAAATTCGTAATTAAGTACGAGAGTGTGACGATTTAGCGTCTTGCTATTATCGGCATCAAGTGGCGATAAGTGTCTATTAGCATCACTGATACCGTAGTTTTCAAAATCAAGTGCGTGTTGTTTTAGTGAATCTTCATCAATTCGCTTTGTCCAATAGCGTGCAGCAGTGATAAGGACATCTGATTTATGTAGAAGAGTGCCTGTTAGGTTAGTTCTATGAGCACCAACAAAAATTCGTTTTGGTGACTTCAGCAAATCTTGTGTGGCAGATTGTGTCGCTGATCCTGTGACTTTGAAGCTATTTCTAATTTCACCAAGTCGTTGATTGTAGCCTGAAAATTCCATCGTATATGTAGAAGTAGTAACACTATCAACAGAGCCGGTTAGACCAATACTATCTGGCTTGATGCGGACAGAAAGGTTCCAGTTCTCATCATCATAGACGCCGTGGAATAGGCTACTTGAGATTTCGCTTGAAAGTAGAGAAGAAGAAAGAACAAACTTGACATTCTTTGAGTAATTTTCATCCCTCTCGGCATAAACATAGAAACTCGGATCGTGTATCGTAGTCCCAGCTACGTCAGCGCTGGCAGAATGAAGACCGAAAAGGGATACTCTTTTGAAATTGCGATCAAAATTGTCAATAATTTTTATAAATTTAGGAAAAATAACGTCAACTTCGTTAGTTAAACCATAGCGCAGTTCATGATTTTCAAGACCAGAGCCAGAAATATAACCTAATTCTGTTGAACTTGCTGACCCAGAGGAGTATACGAGCGCCCCAAGGTTTTGTTTTTTATTAAAGTTAACAGATGACTTCTTTAAAACTGTCTGTTTTAGGTTATTTTCCAATTCATATGTAAAGTTATTGGCATATGTGTTAAACCTAACAAGTTTGTCATCAATGTTGAATGCTCGAAGAACGTTTCTAACTGCTTTTTCGGTACCCTTGGACTTAAATATATAAGTCAAGTTGTTGTAGAGATTAAGATAGATTAAGTTTTTTACTTCATTTAGATCATTTTGATATGATTCTGTTTCGCTTCTATTGAGAAATTGCTCCATAACAGTTGCATCTACAAAGATATCAGGTGTTTCTAGACCCAAAGAGGAGGGCATATGCTTTGCAAAAGGTATGGGCTTGTATGAGGAACTAGTATAAATTGGCGACTTGAACGTAGAAACTGCTTCAATTTGAAGATATAACTTGTCAAAGTAAGAGCCGATTATGTGGCTGAGATATTTGAAGTTAGTGTTTCCTAATTCTTCGTGCTCTTCCAAAACCCAGCTTGGCATCATAGTCACAAACGCAGCATTATTGCGCATGTCGTGGTCGGCACCTTTATTTATGAGACTTGCTTTAAGACTCGATACGTTTGGGTGACTAGCGTAGATGATGGGGTCAAGGTACTCACTTGTAGCAGCGCTTGCGGATACAATCGCAGAGCCAGTGTTACGAGTGCTTGTAGTGTAGCCGGTGAAGGTACCGTTAGAGATACGACCAGAATAGTCCAAAACTATCTTATCCGTCGCCTCTACGCCTGTTATACCCTCGTTAAATTTGTAGTAGACACCAAGGGTGGTGTTAGAAATGTCTGTGTTAGACCCGCCTCTAACTTGACCAAACCAGTTTCTTCCGATGTCTTGTGCTGTTCTCTCGACCTTCCAGAAGCGGAACTCATCCATAGCGCCTGAAAGATGTAGGTGCCCCTCATCGTGAGACCCGGAGCCAATGTAAGCAAGGGTCTCTGGTTGTGTGAGGGTATTTACGCCAGCGGAGCCAAGATTGGTTGTTTGGTCAAGAATACCATTAAGGTAGAACTTAGTTGTGATGCCAGAACTTGCACTCTTGAATGAAACAGCATAGTGATTCCAATCTTCTATGGATGAAGTGTCTGGGGTAGAACCAATTTGCTGGTTACTAAAGACAGGCAATCCTGAAGCATTGAGAGTGGCATAGAATGGTGAACCAGCAGAGTCTGAGAGGTATAGTGTAAACTCGTCTCCACCAATAGAGTTTGTGAGATGAAAGATTGCTCTTTTTTCACCAGTACCCAATTCATGATTCTTGAGCCAGAATTCAATAGTGACACCTTTTTGGAAATCACACTTTAAGTTTGATTCTCTTGTACCATCTCCATAATCAGTTGGTAGTCCCTCAGTAGTGTAGAGATCTTCATCGTAAATATTAGCAGTCTCTCTCTGTGATGATTCTGGATCCTTAAACAGCCCCTTCGTAGAAGTCGAACTAATTGTGTGCGGACCACCCTTGAGAGAAATGTAAGAGTCTACAAAATTTACATAGCCGTTGGTTCGAGGATAGAGATTGTTAAAAATAAACTTCTCGATATCCAGAGACTTGTTATAAAATTCGTTGTATTCTGCATCAGAGCCATCATACGGATAGTAATCAATAATACGATCTATGGCAGACTGATAGTAAAGTTCGGCAGAACCAAAGCGAGCAAATGACAAGGGATCATTATAATCTATCTGTGGCTCAAAAGTGTTTTGCTTTTCAGAAATAGCCTTTACATTTCTGGATGACTCAGCATCTGAGAATGCATCTTTTTGGTTTGTATCTGAAACGTAACTTGTTGAACGGGCAAATAGGTCTTTAATACTCATAATCTTCTACTCTGAATAGGAACTTCTGGTCTTGCTCAAGCCAACTTTGGCGCTGAGAATCATAGAATGCAAGTTTGATTCCATATTCATAGCCGGGCTCAAGCAAGGACATGTCAAGGTTGAAATAGTTTCCTGAGACATCGTAGGAGAGTAATGTTTGTTTGTCTGATCCTGTTCCATGGGGTATTGCATTGTAACCATCTAAAACTCTATAAACTCTGTATGATGCGCTAGGAATGATAGTGTTTTCTATTTCACTTGACGCTACTGTGTAAATAGTTGGGGACCAGTTTTTGCTTCTAACATAAACGTTGAAGCGTGCCTCCTCTTCTGAGAAGTATTTGTTTTTAAGATTCTTGATCTTTGTGATGTAACGGTTGTTCCCAGTAGATACCGAAGTAGCAGTAAAAGACTCTGGACTAATTGTTCCAGTGAAGTATTCAGTGCTTCCAGAATACCACACATCACGAAGAGTTGTGTAGGTTCCACTAAGACCAACGGAGCAAGTATAGATACCTGTCGATACCCAGCCGCCAGTTGCTGGAGTATCTACTGCTTGTACAAGTGCATCTGCACCGAGGGTCTCATAAAGATCAACATAAATCTCACCAGTACCAATTGCGGGTATGTTGGTTAGTTGACCACGGACATAGTTGTAAAGGTATAGTGTATTAAGGTTGTCTGCGGCTGGGGCAAGAGATGACGACATAAAGAAGTTGCCTCTATCATCTTGAGTAGAAGAGTTCCAGCGTGCCTCAATTACAGGCTTCTTGAAGAAGTATTGTGTACCTCTTGCGAAGAAACGCTTGGTGTAGTAGGAAGTTGTAGCGCTTTCTACGGAAGAAGTCAAACGAACTCCAATACCGTAGTTATTCTTTGTTCCATCGATCCACTCTTCCACAAGGTCGGTAATATTTATTTCTAGATCTTCGAGACCTGTTGCAAATGATTGACTGAAAACAGGCAAGGCATGATAATCTCCGCCAGCAGCATCCCAAGCAGTTGTAGAAGAAGCAGAGATCCAGTTGGACTTGCCTAAATCTTTATAGTTTTCGAGGTCGAGACCGTCGCCCTCGTCCCAAGATTTTGATATGGCTTGTGCTACCATTGTAAAGTTTTTTGGAACAGTCTTGGACGTTTCTGCGTTGAATAAACGTAGATAAAAGCTAACATTACCTTCGGCTGGAATTACGCCTGCTGTCCTATCAGAGGAAATTGAGTCAATATCGAACTTGGTTAGGACTCTGGAAAGTTCAGATGATGATTCTGACTCACGACCATAAATTGAAAAAACCTCGCTTACATCTGCCTGACCCATATTGGAGCCAGTTGCTCGGGTACCAAGACCATCCTTATAAGCATTTGCAATTGTGTTGTCGGCGTCTGCCACGTAACGTCTAATAGCCATTATCTTAGTTTACCTTTTATATCTACTTCTGGAAATTTCATTTCAAAAATTGCATTCTTCGGGCACACGATCATATCACCATCGGGGGAAGTATTTTCTTGTATTGAGAAAAACACGTTAGAATAATTTGATGAATTTTTATTTATTATTTGTACTTTCACCACATCATTGACGCCTGATACATTATTCAATATATTGAATATTTTTGACATAGAGATGGGCTCTCCAATAAATAACGGTGTACTATATTCATTTGCTAATGCTTCAACGCAGTTATTCAATACATCAAACTTATTGGAATTTACTTCTGGTTTAACTACAAAATTTATACCGATGTTAATGATAAAAGGATCAAGAATATCAACAGTATCATTAATCATTCTATAATGATTTAGCCAAGTTTTTATATTTTCTTTTATGGTATTGTTAGACCCTACAAGTTTGCCTTGTGGATCTTCTGACAATACATAAACATTGAGATTTCTTTTTTGAGAATCTGGGTCTTTTTGTACGGAGCAGCGCTTAACGGAGCCAAAGCTAGATGGCATTCTATAAACTAAGTTTTCATAATCCCTTTGCGTAACTGCCCTATTTTGAGTTGGAAATGTGTCATAAATTCTTTGTTTTACTTCTGCTGATGAGGGGTTTGATACATTACCGGCAATTGGTGATTCATTTGAAACCTCTAGTGACTCTCTAACTGTATTGACGCTTGAGGCGCCTAACACTGTAGTGTCTTCAAATTCTATTATTGCTGAAGATACATTGTTCAAACTGCCTGCGGCAACATTTGAATTTGTAGGGTTGGTTTGGCGATATAAAATTGTTAGTGTTGTGTTTTGCGGAACAATACCATAGTATTTATTTGATACTAGCCTACTAGGATCGAAAGAGGTATCAGTAACATAGGATTTTCCAAAAACATCAATAGAAATACTCTGGGGTTCAGCAATGATATCGCCTTCTAATTCATCGCCGCTCCCAAACTGTAATGCTACTCCGTTGCTATCAAATACAGTGGTAAATTTTCTATTTACCAATAGTGGCTTCATGATAGATGGTACATTATCATTTTTGTAATTCTTGTTTGTTAATGATTTAAAAACAGTATCTTGAGATAAATTTTCAACTTCAAAATACTCATTACCTTCAGAATCAAAAACACTTATGATTTCAGAAACATTTGGGCTAGATAACTGAACTCTTCTAAATCTTTGAAAATCTCCAATATCAATTGTTTCTGTATTGAAAAAACCAGAGACTACTTTTCCGTAAGACTTGATTGCGTAAAATGTTGGAACACCAGTATCTGGGTTAGTTCTAGCTACAACTACCGGATTTGAGGACTCTGACATATCAACATCTTCTGTTAAAACAAAATTAGAGCCATTTGAGCTATTAAATCTTGTGCCTCTCTTGATGGTTGGTATATATCTTCTATCTGGACCTAATGCTGTTAAGCTTGCAGGCACAAGAACGAACATTGCTACTGTTCCATAAGTTGAAGGTCGTCCAGAGTTTTTATAACCCAAGATTTGTCCATGCCTAATGATATTGTTTAACTGATATGAAGTGTCAAGAAATGATTCATTTACATTATAGTCTAGATAAAAAGAAAGCTGATCACCAACATAAGCAACAGCATCTAGCATCATTGCTCCAAATGATGCCTCACTAAAATCTTGAAAAGTATCTGGATAAAAACGCTCTGCTATTTGCGTCAAATCTTCTCTAATTGTCTCGTATTCTCTGTTTGTATAATTGATAGCAGGTGTTTTTATTTTATTTTTTCCCATCTAAGCATACCTCACCTTAAATAGTGAACTCAAGCAAATCTCGGACTGCGATATCTGGTATCGTATATTCAAGCCTTATTGCTAACGAATTGTCTTCTATACCACCCGTCCCAAACTCAATGCTTTGTATGGACACAATTGGCAAGTAAAAGGATGTTTGTTCTCTTATTTTACTGTCTATTCTGGCATAGACATCACTTTCAAAACTCTCAAACAAAAATTGCTTAATGCCAACTCCAAAGTCTGGATTCATTACTCTTTCACCCGGATTTGTTAAAATTAGCATTTTAAAATTTTGCTTTACTAGAGTCTTGAGCATTTTTATGGATGTATATCCATCCCCAGAATCTAAAGTAAGTGGTAATTTTGGAGCCAAAGAAGCCATGCGCTAAACCTCGTAATTATAATTAGTCTTCATCTCTAGTCTCGCACAACCTTCCGTTAGCATCAAACGGGTTACTTGCTCTGCGATGCCACCAAGGCACAGAGCGGTCGCCGGGAGCAAACTTGAATTTTTCTTTCAAATTTTGTATAGCAACTTGTGCAGCAGTGGGATCTGGTCTGTCTTGCTTTCCAAAATCACGAGAATAGTAATATGACTTAAACATCTTTTTCAATACAGTTACCGACTTATCTAGTGCTCTTCTATTCCACTCGTCCCAAGTAAGAACGAATAAGCCGCCGGGTCTTTCTTCTTGCGGAATCCAACCAAGAACTGTTCTGTCCGGTGTTCCATCAGGACCAACTCTAATACCGGGCTTTTCACTAACGTCACCACCATTCTTTTGACCTGAAGATATTTGACCAATAGATTGCAAGTACACAACATCGTTGTAGATTGCCAATGCAGAAGTCATCTTTCTGATTGGTAGTGCGTAGTCCATGAATAGTTTAAAGTTCGGATCATCTATCAATTTATTTATCAAGCAAAGCAATTCTTTACTGCCGCCTTCTAGTGGCTGTAGCATACTAAGTGGTAAGTCTAGGACATCTATTTCTGATGTTGATATTAAGCCGCCAGTTGACGCTCTAAACTCCAAACCGTATCTAATTCCCAGTTCGCCTTTTAGTCCAACAATTGGTCTACCTTCACCAGTTCTTGCAGCATTTAATTCTTCTTCTGTAGGTTGTCTTCCTTCAGCTTCGGCTTCTTCGGTAACTCTTCTAACTCTTTCTCTTATTGAGATAGGGTCACCAGCATCATAAATATAGTCAAGTGTGCCGGGATAATTTTCAGAAACCAAGGCATCACCTTCCTCTTTAAGGCTTCTAACCTTGGAGGCAATCTCAGAGTCATAAGTTTTTTGTCCATTGACTTTGATGTATTTTCTTATATAAAATGGCTTTCCGTCAGACCCATCGGCTCCATCAATGTTACCAATATTTACTTGCACCTTGTTAGCAAATGGTCTCAATACCGCATGATCTTCAATAGAGTGTTCTTCGCCAACCATGAAGATAGTGTCACCAGCATCGTCAATATGACTATGGTAGTAGCCTACATATGGTGTTCCATCTTCCAAGGCAAGCATATTTCCATCTGTGTATTGATTGGAGCCAGTAGGAATATCAACGACTTCCTCTCTGATTTCTCCAGCCATATCAAGACTAGAGCCATTGGTAAGACCAGACTCAGCAGAAAGAATGTAATACATAACGTTGTAGATGTAAGTGTCTTTATCAATAAACCCTTCTGACACCATGTTTTTGTAAAAGACATCTGCTAGGAAATTTACTTCTTGAACCATGAACTCTTTCAATATTAACTTACAGTCTTCTTCGACAGATTTTACAGCTTCTAGATTCTTATCTTCACGATATCCATTGAGAGTCTTGAATACGCCGACTTCATCAAGTTTTTTTGCTTTTTTTAATTTGTCTCTGTCTGGGTATTTATATCTGTTTTGAGCCGCGCCAATTCTTTCTAGCGCCCTCTCAATATCAGTAGGTACTTCTACAATTTTTCCAGACTGGACCATTTGGAAATAAGTTTGAACGGACTGCTCCAAGAATGCATACCAGAATTCATCATCTTTGAAAGGATTGAAAAACTCTGCAAAGCCACCTTGGGAATCTTTTAATTCTTTTTCCATTTGCTCTAAAATGTAAGAAGCATACATTGTGCTCATGTTGTTTTTAAAATCTGGTTTAAAAACAGAGAATGTGTTGATAGTCTTTAAGAAGTGAACTGATGCAAAGATACGGCAGGCAGCAGATATGGTTCCCTCTATACCAGACTTTGCTGCTCGTCCCAAAATTCTATCAAATGGTTTCTCTACAACACAGTCTGGATCGCCAGCTAGTCTTGGATCATCTGGGTAATTTGTATAGCTATTTGAAATCATTGAGGCAATATCGCCAAAGTCAACCAAATCTGTCTTTTGTGGCTTACAAGGACTAAAATCTGGGAACATAACATTGACCAACCCTAGTAGACCTTCGTTGTCAACCGGCTTTACATATACTTTGGGATTATTATATGAGCCCCCAAAGCTTGTTGGATCAAGATAGAATATTCTAGCGTTATCTTTATTTTCAAACTGGTCTCTGCTGATACCCAAAACAGAGTCTTCGTTTGTTAATGGCTCACCATTCACTCTGACATCAGAATATGGAACAAACTGTCCATTTTGAACAACACCGTAGTCAGCGGCGTCGGTCGCAAGAACACTTGGCTTAGCACCATACATGAAAGATTTGTTGTTTTCATAATCAAAGATCTTTGAACTTAAAGATTCAATTATTTTTTGTGTTGAAGATTGCCAATAAGTCTTAGCTTGGGAGATTGATATATCAAGCATCTCGGACATCAAAACTATTAGTGGAGATTCATCACTCAGTTCTTGCAAACTAGATTCAAATCTTGGGTACTGAGACTCAAAAAGGTTTTCGTTTGTCTGTTCTAATAGTTCATCCACGCCCCCGTCCGATCCCACGAACTCATATACCTTTTCAGATGTTACTTTATTGCTTTTTTCTCTATCTTCATCTTCGGGTGGTCCTGCTTCAAATTGCTTTTCCAGACCTCGTTTGAAGTCTTCTTCAAAATTCTTTTGGTTTGTTCTTTGAGTAATTAAGACTCTGACATTATTGTCTTCGGTATTTGTGCCGCCGCGTATTTCTGAAAGGAAAAACTTGAAATTGTAGCCAATGGTCATACTACTGTCATCAAACGTCTGCTCACCATTTCCTTGTCTATTGTCTCTGAATCTCATGACAAAATCTGGCTGTGACTTTCTTCTTCTGCGTGTAATCTTGTAGCCTTCTTCGGTAGGCTCATATTTGTAGTTATACCCGTAATTGTACAATGCCGTAATGTCATCATTTGATTCAATAGAGAAGGTTTTCTTATTGGATATGGCGTTATTTGGCTGATTAACTTCTAACTTATCACTTGAATTATTCCAAAATTCTGGCATCCATTCAGCAATATATGCAGGGAACGCGCCTTTTTGTCGCTCTTCCTTTGCATAACGGTTACCAATTATGTTATCGTCAGCTTCATCTTCAAGTTCTGAAGTGTCAACATAGAAATCAACATATCTTTGTCTACCAAAAAGTTTAAATCGATTGACGTTTCTCATGTGATTCGTAAATGGTCTACCCATTGTATCGCTAAGGACCATATTCATATAGCCCCAATTTTTCTTTCCAAGACCATTGCCTAACATGTCGTAGGTGTAGGCAACCTTTAGATTATCTAAATCTGCTGATAAGCCTGCAGAAGCAATCTCTTGTAGTTCTTCTGGTTCGTGAGGAAACAAGCCGTTGCTACAGCCGGGATCTGACATTATTGGGGGAAGGTTATTCATGATGGTTGCAGGTATACCATCTTGTAAAACATTGTTGAGAGTTTCAAAATCTTCGGCTGGTAGAGTGTTGCTACAAAGCTGGGCAATTTGGGCGTCGGATGCTCTACCTTCTAGAATCTGAGAACGTACAGAACAAAACTCTTCAATCTGATCTGGAGTTGCACATAATGTTGGGTTGGCAGGTAGACCTAAGTTTTCAAAGTTTTCGTTTGCTATGTTATCTAGCTGATTCTTGACATCGGGAGGAAGCAAATTTCCAAAATTTGAGAAAAAGTTTCCGATTGCTGCGCGGTTTGGCATTGCACTTCTGAAGTCTGGGAATTGAACTTCTATTATTGTGTCTACTATTACTAGAAAATCTTGTGATGGGTTACCAAGGGAGGCATCTATAATTTCTTGTCTTGTTGAAGAAGAAGCAATCGCCTCATTAAATTCAAGAATTCTGTCTTTGTTTGCAAAATTAGCACCGCCGCCGCCCAAAGTCTCAAACATTTCTGCAATAGAATCATCAACATCGCTATCTGATGCGCCGGGACCACATATAGCATCTCTCACGATATCTTTAACTGTGGTGTTTCCAGTTATCAAGCTTGGTAAATCGCCTATAATATTACCTGCGGTCTCAAGAGCCTTACATATGGCTTCACCAAGAGTTTCACAAATTTTTACCATTAATTTTAATAAGATTTGTAAAACAGCTTGAATTAGTGCCTCTTTAATTGCTTCTACAATTCTTTTTATAATATCAGCTAGATTGATTTTTGGTAAGAATAGCTTTGGTAGGGCAATATCACCTATGTTCCTACAAAACGGAAGCTCAACATCTTTCAGGAAATCCATGACACTTGGAGTAAACAAGGGTGGTCTGGGACAATCTACGACTGCTAAAACTTTACTAATAATTTCTGCGCCGGGAAATTCATTTAATTTGTCAACCAGATCCAGTAATCTATCTGAATAGTATTCAACCAGAGCGAGGATGTAAGCTTCCATAATCGCATCGGGCGAAAATGTCTGTTGTGCTCTTTTTTCAACGTTCTTTATGGCATCTGCTGCGGGTGTTTGCTTTCCAGAAACAGATTGTTGGTTTACATATGAAGTACCAATTCTTGGTCTAATTCCAAAATTACTACTCTGAGCCTCATAGACTCCACTAGATACAGTAGAGCCCTCATAGGGACCCGGAGTTCTAGCTGCCTCTTCTTGTTCCAACAGCATTGGGTCTTCAAAAGGCTTTACAAATTCTATGTTTTTCCAAATAGCTACACCTTCTGCATCTCCGGCTACTGTATCTCTTTGAGAATCTTGAGCAGCAGTTTGCCTAGTACCACTACGCTGCTTTGATTCTGCTAGCTTTTGTTTTACCAGTGCGTCCAGTTCTGCTTGTTCTTCTGGCGGTAACCCAACGAATAGAGAGCCAAAGTTTTTCAATCCCATAGCCTGCAGGGCGCTGGTAAGGGCTATCCTGAGAGCTTCTTCTAACTCAAGACCACCCCACAAACATCCAAGAGCATCAAGCAAAAAGTCCAAAAGACCACATAGTTTTAGTCTGTCGAAGGATGAATCCCATATACCACGGGCTTTTATTTTTCCATCTAAGCCAGTAGCGCCAAGCAGTAGTTCTCCACATAATTGAACAAACACGTTGGGGTTTGCTTGCAGTTTTTCATAAGCTTGCTGGGTAGACATGGCTCCAATGGCACCGAGACTACCTTTGCTGAATATGGATTCTTCACCCTTCTTCTTGTTGCCAAAAACATGCAGTTCTTCAATTGGTCTATATACTTCTCCAAACTGTTCTCTTAGTCTGAGTTCATCCTCGTCATCTCTACAAATATTTTTATGGAATTGATATGCCAGAATATCTCCAATCCCAAGCACCTCATCCAGTAAATCTTGCCCTATACCCTGTACACCATCTCTAATTTTCTCAGCTACACAACTTGTTTTGCCTTCAGCTAACTGTTCAGCATCAAGAAAAGCAACTGTAGGAAAGGTATAGTCTTGAATAAACTCAACAAACTTCTTTGGGTTTCTTGCTGTTAAGTCTCTTTCCATATCTGCTAGCTGAGCGAAATAAGCCATTGCAGTCTGATCTTTAAAAACATCGACCCTGTTCAATGCAGATAGTTTTCTACCTTTAAGAACCTTTGGCTTTTCTCTACAGCCAACCGAAAAAATAGCAAGTTTTTTGATCTTAAATTCTCTTGAAAATCCTATTTTTAATTTTATAACCCTGTCTTTACCTAATCCAAAAGTTCCCGCACCAGCAATATTGAAACCTCTGCGATTTAAGAATTTATCAAGCTCAATAAAAACTAATGCTAATTGGCTGTTTCTTCCTCTCCCTCTGTCACCGTAATTGTCTATATTAAAAGGAGAACGAGACTTATCAAAAACAAGACTAGTACCTTCCATGATTGAATCAACTTTAACGTAACGAGAATATAATCCAAGACCCTTCCTTACTCTTGTGAATAAAACAGGAAGCTCAGAAGCCAAGTACGTTACTTCAATTGGTTCTCTTTCCTCGTCATCGTCTTCTTCTGTATCCTCTTCTAAGTTTTCAATAACTTCAAAGGGAACAGAGTATAACAAAGAAAGAACAGAATTTGATCTTGCTTGGAGTTCAAAATCTTTTTCTGCATCGTAAACAATTGCTTCTCGAAGAGTCTCTATGTTTTCAAAATTATTTGCTTTTTGATATTCATCTAGAAAAAGCTCTATTGCCTCTTCTTTATAAGTCTCAAATCTATCTACAAGACCAGCATCCCCACCAGTGTCATTGTGTGAAGTTTTGACACCCACTTGGTACATACAGATTTTTTCATTCAAAAACGGTGTATTGAGGTTGGTTCTCCAGTTCTGAACAATGGCTTTAGGATTCGGAACACAATCAAGACATACTTTCTCGATTGGACCCGGTAATTTTATCTCGCAATCATCAATAAGAAAATCGCCGTTTTTGTCCTGATATTGCAGGAAAGGGGAAGGATTTGCCATTTTACGCTCTCAAATAATTAGGTTGCTTTAACATTTCTACTTTCGATATAACGAAACCCAAAAGGCTGACAATAGTTGATATCAAACAAGGTTGCGTCAATGTTTGCACGCCATAGATCCATGGTTGTTGTAACTTCTTTTGTGCTATAGAAAGCAAATGCTGCTGCTATCAGCGGACCAGCAATCGGAGGCGGCAACGAGCCCGCTGTTGAAAGAACAATATTGAATAGTTTTTGATTAGTTTTCGTTTTTCTGACAACACCAATGACATCTTGTAGCAAGAACATTAGATCTTGAAATGCCTTGACCACATTTTCGCCCATAGCCACACCCTGAAGAGGATCGAAAACTTCATCTTCTCCAAAGAATGCTCCTATAGTTCCTGCCGCCTTCCTTGGCTCGGTGTTGTTACCTGCAATAAGTTCAATAGTAGGGGCGGGCAGCATCTTGCCACCGAGAGAGTTTTTTTCATTTGTACCCTGCATACGACCTGTAACAATCTTAACGCCTTCGCGTCCAATTATTCTTACTCCATCAGCCTTGATACCAATACCTGAGCGTGCCTCCATGAATCCTGACTTGCCCGGATCAATTCCAAAATTGGCGTCGATGTCTGTAAGTTGTGATATGTATATTCTGGCTGCATCTGCTTGAAAACTATTATCACTTGTGGTTCCATCTGTAGGGCTGCCCATTGATTGCCTGCCCACTACAAGATCAATTCTGTTCGCCCCCATTGCCCCCTTGCCACCATAGCCACTAGCTGTGCCTGTTGGCTTATCGGCTCCGAAAGTTATAAAAGATCCGTTATGTTGAATTACTTTTTCATTGGGACTAGAATTGTAATTTATTGTGATATCTAGTTTTTTTGTATTATACAAACCACTAAGATTTGGTGGAATGTTGTTGACAACATCTTTAGTTGACATATTATCAACTTCTCTTTGAATCCGAAGAGCTTCTTGCTTTTTAAATCCAGAGAACTTAGATGGATCAATTATGGGTATTTTTTTAGATCTTGCCATTTTGTTTCCTTGCTATGATGGCGATGTGCCATAATCTTCTGCGTCTAGATCAACAGCAGATTCGCCAATGTCAGAATCTGCAGCGTCAGGATCTGATGTTAGATAATCAGGTGGATAAAGTAAGTCAATTTCTTCTTGAACACCGGGATCAGATGCGTCTTCTTCTATAAAATCTATATACGGATTAATAGTTGCATAATTGGTCATGTAATCACGAGAAGCTGGATCCGTAGGTAACAACTCAACATGAATAACACCGCATTTAGCTTTTCCGCACATCGCTGAACCATTTGATGGCTCCGGAATAAGACGATAAATTTCTGTTCTCATCGCAGAGTACTCTTCTTGACTTTTAAATGCCTCAAAATAGCCAGCAAGTAATTTGTAAGAAGGCTCAGCTTGATTTAATAATTGAAAATCCATAGCAATATAGCCAGTGTTCGGATTGTGGTTACTTTTTTCAGGTGGTGCAATTTTGGGTTTGGGAGGGGGTGAGGCTGCGATAACTGCTTGGCGCACTGTTTCTATGAAATCGGCACTCAATTCTTCTTCAGAAAAGTTTGAAAACTTTTTTCCTGTAGCTTTATTAAACTTTTCTTTGTTATCCTCAACAAACTCCATAACTGATGGTATTTTGTTGGTCAGTCCCATTCTCATAATCATTTGTCTTCCTTCAAGCGTTGTTCGAGACCTTGAGCCATTTCCCAAATCTCCACTAGACAAGCCTTGTGATACAATAAATGCCCTAAATGTACCATAAAACTCATCCATTAGTTCATCTAGTGCTGCTTGATCTAATGGCTCGCCCATTGCAATAGGAGGAGAATCTGATGCTTCAAAATCTTTTGCTCTGTTAAACAATTCATTACAGCTATCAAATAAATCTAGCTCATCGCCTTGGAGTTGAGCGCCGTCGGCTCCTGCTGGAGTTACAACCTCGATAAAATTTTTTGTTTCTGTTACGTCAAAAGATTGACCGCTTCTTTCAAGCCTGACTCTAATAATATCAAATTTATCTAGCTCTACAGTTGTTATGAGTTTTGTATGTAAGCTCAATAAATTATTAAAAAGTTGTTTTTGCGCTTCTAACTCTGCAGTTGATAATTCACAGGGGTCTTCTATAAACCTATGTGGTGAAAGCTCACCCAATATTCTTATTCTGTAAAGATATTTATTACCCAAAAGCGGCTGTTTATTGAGCACTCTTGCTTGAAAAATATCACTAGTGTAAGCATCATATTCAAAAGCATTTCTAATAGTGTTATTAAAAAGCTCAGATGCCCCATCGGTATAGTTAAAGTCAGTAAAGGCATAATAGTTTTTTCTTCTTGCCATCAGGTTTCTCCCTGAATCATATCAAAGAGGCTAGCCTTGTCTTCATCGGACAAGCCAACTTCTTTGGTTCTCTCCTTTTGTTTGAGGGTGAGAACCTTCACCAATTGCTCGTTTGAACGCTGCATAGTCTCAATGTGCTTTGCAGCTACAGGGGAAAGTGCTCGATTGTTT
This sequence comes from Chalinula nematifera, assembly GCA_036873525.1. NCBI lineage: Eukaryota > Metazoa > Porifera > Demospongiae > Haplosclerida > Chalinidae > Chalinula > Chalinula nematifera. The sequence continues at coordinate 16,495 of JAYJLX010121854.1, forward strand.
TCTGCGTTTTGAGCGATTTGATTTGCAAGCTCGTTCAAGAACTCGCGTGCCGCTTTGCGGTCATTGCGAATATTCTCAATTGCTTCGTCCATCAAATCGTCAAATTCATCATTCATATCTTGCCGTTTTCCCAATCAGATCTAAAGTCTCGGTAGTGCTCTCTGAACTTGTTCAAGGAGTTAACCACCTGCTTTGTGTTGAGACCAGTTATCTCTCGCAGGTACAGGTAAATAGCTTTCTTGTTAAAAATTTCTATTTCGTCTTTGCTCTCGAATAGAACGATAATTGCCTTGTATACGCGCTCGTCATTGTCACGCATATCATTGAATTCCCAAGTCTTCATGTCTTCGTAGAAAGACTTCCAGAACTCTCTTTCCAGTTGGTCGGTGACCCAAGTTTGTTCGGTAGCGAGATACTCTTGCTCATACTTTTTAGGAGCAGCATCGAAGTCAACTTCCCTCTGGTTCTTTCGCTTTTGTTTCTTGACCTTGTGGATAAACCAGTTTTTTGTAATGACAGAGAAATAAGAGAAAGCCTTATGTCCCTTATCTGGCTGGAATTTGTCAAGGATTGTCATTAGCCAGACCTTACACTCTTCTCTCAATATATCAATATTCGGAAGTGTCGTAAACTTGTATGTGAATACAATCTTGTCTACCATCTCGCTAAATGCGGGCTGGAGCATTGTCACATAGATTTCAGTCTTCTTTCTATTACAGTCTGTTGAGCAATACTCAATGATTGCATTTTCGTGGTCTTTGGTGAAATAGTGATTAGATTTCTTCGATCTGCTGCGTCTCGGCATCTTCATCCTCTTCTTCTGGTATGTATATTATGTCAAATTCTTCCATGTATTCTCGGAATGAGCGAGCGTGATCCATCAACGCTTGTAGCGTCTGGTCACCGTAGAACATCTCAAGTTCATACACAGCCTTTACATGTTTTGCAAAGCTTGCAGCGGCTGTTCTCATATCATCAATCTCCGCAGAGATCATGACCAACTTTTGTGCTACGTTGCGAGAATACACAAATAGAATCACGTTGATACCAAGTGACACCAACAAGATAAGCGATAGCACCATTTCAAGTCTACTCATAAAGTCCATTGCTTGCTTCCTCTTTCATTTCGGCTAGAAGCTCACGATTGGCTTCGATATATTCGTTTGTGAGGTCTCCAGTGGTCCTAGAATTTGTAGATTTTTTGTTAAGGACCACAGGCTTACCTACCATTTTTGTAACGCTCTCGTGCCCACAGAGGTCGCAAGACTCCTTTTGTTCTGAGAACGAGTGAAAAGCCACGAAGTCTTCTTCGCAGCTATCACATTTGTATAGGTAGCGAGGCAATTACTCGCCCGCCAACCGTGTCAAATCATCCTCTGTAATTGGCTGATTGTTGCTAACACGAACAGTTGGCGGGTTGGTTACGACCAAACCTTCTTCACCTGTTTGTAGCTCAAAGCCCTTGATAATCGGAACGATGTCCAACTCGTTTAGTAGTGACTCCTGCAGAGCCATCATTAGGGCACCTACTGCTTGATTCGATAGTTTGAATGTTCCGTTACTCATTGTTGCTCCTTATTCAACGGTTACGCTCTTGGCGAGATTTCTTGGTAAATCAACGTCTCGTCCATTATGGAGAGCGAGATGGTAAGAAAGTAGCTGTCCTACAATATTGAAAATCATAGCAGTTATGTACTTGTTGTTACCGGTCTCGACGCTAATCAACCTATCATAGATTTTATTCTCTATTTCCTGCTTTGTGTAGTTTGTTATGAGAATAACTTTGCCACCTCTTGCTCTAATCTCCTCTATATTGCTGATAGTCTTCTCTGGATAAAAGTTCATATCAAGCAGACAAACGTTGAGAATCTTGTCGTCAATCAGCGCAAGTGGACCATGCTTCAATTCAGAGCCAGAGTAACCTTCGGCGTGGATGTAGGAGATCTCCTTAATCTTCAAAGCAATCTCATCAGCGATAGGCTCAAGAGCATTGCGACCTATTACGAAAGCGGTCTTAGCAGCCTTGTAGGTGCCGCAGATGCCCTTGATTTTTTCTTCTTGTTTGAGTACCCGATTGATAAAATAAGGTAGTTTCTGGGCTTCCTTAATGAATTCCTTGTATTCTCGGTAGGAACATCCGTTCTCAAGTCCAATTTTGTAGGCGAGCAGGAGCATCGCAAGAATCTGGTTAGTAACAGCCTTGGTTGAGGCGACTGATACTTCCTTACCTGCACGAATATGAATGCCACAATCGGTCATCTGGTAGATAGTTGAATTGGGAGTGTTGACAATGCCAAGAACGTTTGCACCCTTTGCCTTCATGTTCTTAATACAACCAATAACATCAGCAGTCTCACCAGACTGAGAAACAGTTACAAGCCAAGACTTTTCGTCTACGAGGGCATCCTTGTATTTCAACTCACCGGAAGCCATATTGCGAGACATGAGCTTGCCTACTTCCTCCATTGCAAGTGCGCCTACACGAGCAGCATTATTAGCAGAGCCGCAGCCTGTAAAGATGATTTGGTTACTGTTAGCGAGACTATCTATGCAGTCTTGGAGACCTCCGAGGATAATTTCTGTGTCCTTGATTCTTCCCATGAGCCCAGACATAACGTAGCTAAACTGCTCGTAGATTTCCTTCTGCATGTAATGGTCGTATTTACCAAGACAGTAGGTGTCCGCTGATACATCCTTCTCTTCAAAGATTAGAGTTAGCTTGGTGCCGTTGAGATCCTGTACATCAACAGAATCCTTACGAATGATAAGGATCTTGCTGTCGTCAATTGAAGAATAGGTCTTTACTTCTTCTGGGAATGAGAAAGCATCAGAACAAACATAGACAGAATCATCAGCACGTCCAACATACATCGGAGAACCTAGCTTCATCAAGTTCATCTGGTTTGGATAATCAGCGTGAATGAAGATAACGCCGAAGGCACCTTCAACGTGCTTTGCAGTATGGCGCATAGCAGCACGTAGGTCGTCGCCCTGAGAAAGATAATACTGAATAAGGTTTGGTAATACCTCAGTATCAGTCTCAGAATAAAAAGTAAAACCCTTACCTTCTAGAAAGTTCTTGACTTCAACGTAGTTCTCGATGATTCCGTTGTGAACAAGACTAATCTTGTTGTCGTTAGATGTGTAAGGGTGAGAGTTGTCCTTAGTTGGAGGAGAGTGAGTTGCCCATCGGTTGTGTCCGATAGCAACAGTTCCCCTCAAATCAAGGTCGGGAAGAAACTTGGGGTGTCCCTCTGTTCTCTCGATTACAACTCCTTGCGAGGTTGCAACGGCAATGCCCGCCGAGTCATAACCACGATAAGCAAGGTTTTTGAGACCTTGCTTGATTGCGTTGTATTCTACTCTGTCAGCTACTGATCCAAAAATTCCACACATTATTCTTTCATTGCTCCCTTTATTTTAAGCCAATTTTTATTTGTTCGTACTTGTAAATTCTTTTCCCAAGCTGCTCTCAACATCGTCGGCTCCACGCCTAGTTGAATAGCTTCTGATATCAGTGCATTTATATCTTTTGGAAAACATTTTCCACCAAAGCCCATATCTCCGTCTGGTCCGGGTACCTGTGTATGCATAGGGTTTACCCATCCAGAACTTAATAGACCCTCTAGTGAATCTTGCCAGTCTAGTCCATTAGAATCTGCTATTTGTTTAAATTCATTCATTAGTGATACTTTTGCAGCGTAATAGCAGTTAGAAAAGTACTTTATAAAACAAGCTGTCTTGTGATCTGTTTTAACTATTTTAACATTTGGAAACAATTGCCTATAAAGATTTTTTATCTTGATTACATCCTCTTCTTCGCCGCCGAGAACGATTCGAGAAGGATTTTTAAAATCTTCTATTGCTGTTCTCTCAGTCAAAAACTCTGGATTAACAACGAACCTTTGATTAGGAAAAAGTTCTAATATTTCTTGCATTGCGTTTGGGGTCACAGTTGACTTTATAACAAACAAGTGTTGTGATTGTATTTTTGATAATAAATTTTTTATTATAGAAATATCTATCTTTCCGTCAATGCTTGTTGGGGTAGGCACACATAGAAAAATTAATTCATTTTCCAGAGACTCTTCAAAAGAGCAATTGCTTCTTTTCTTCTCAACATCAAAAACTTTAATTTCGTTCTTTGATTTCATGCCTTCATACAGAGCATTTCCAACAAAACCATTTCCTAAAATTGAAAAATTCATATCACCACACACAAACCTTGTTTATTTGGGCACCTTGAGCTAAATAATTTCTAGAGGCACCGAGTCCCTGCAATAAGTCCAATGTTGAACCAACATCGATGAATGTATTATTATTAAATTTTTCAAATAGTCTATAACATAGTACATTCGCAAACGGTCCTGCTGCAACAACAAAAAGACAATCATTTATTTTCTCTTTGCTGATAAAGTTGCCTATTTCTTCAATCAAGTGTAAATCGTTTATATGAGAGTTTTTTGAAGTTTTAAAATGTTTAAATACTTCAAAAGGTAGATTTTCTGTTGTGCCGCGACCAACAAAAATAATTTTTTTATAAGTTGAAAACTTTGGAACAATTGAAGACTTGAAATATTCGTAATTAGAATTTACAAAAATGTTTGCCCAAGTTATCTTTGCTGGTGGTAAGCCGGATAGTTTTTTCATATACTCGCACCTATCGCGTGGTTGGCAACACGGGCATGGTATACCAATAAAATAATTTTCTTTATCGAATGAAATAGAGTTTTTTAATTCCTTTGCAATCCAAGAATCACCGCCATTATATCTAAACTCGGCATTGCCTACTGGACGGTTTTCAATTATCAATCTTTCTCCATCTCCAAATCTAGTAATACAGAAGTGTTGCTTTTTTACGATAAGAGACTCAAAAAATTTCAAGTCGTTTAAAAACCCATCAGTTAGCATTTTTAATTTCCTTTATCCAATGTGAAATATCCACAGTAGTCGTCCAATTTAATAGCTCTCTAGATTTATTATCAATTGAAAAACTATCTTTTCTGTCTCCTTTTCGAGATGGGAGATAGACGATTTCATTTTTAAACATATTGGCTATTTGATTAATTGTGTACTTGTTTTCGTTATTAAGTTGAAACTCTTCAGGATTTTCATAGTAACATGATTTTATTAAACCGTCTACTATATCTTCAACAAAAGTAAAGCTTCTTTTCTGTTCACCATCACCAAATATGGTCAGTGGCTTTCCAGCCTTGAATTGTTTTTCAAAAATACTAACAACAGATTCATATCCAGCAACTGGAGACTAATCATAATAGGGACCGAATACATTATAAAAATAGCAAATAGAGTACTCTAAGCCATACCATTTATAATAGTTCTTCAACAGTTCCACTGACTGCGATTTTGTGAAAGAGTAGGGAGAGTGCCCAGTTCCTTCTGGAGCGAATTTCGTGCTTGAGCCAGCATAAACAATTTTTTTGATTTTATTCTTTCTACAAAATTCAAGAACTTGAAAAGTTCCAAGTGAGTTTGATTTCCAAACTTGCTCAATAAACTCAAAAGAAGGAGAAATTCTAGAATACTCAGCTAAATGATACACATAATCAAAATCAATCTCAAATTGCATATTATTAATATCACTGGTACAAGAATGGTGGTAAACAACCCCTTCTATATGATTTTGTTTTTTGCCAGCAGAATAGTCATCAATACTATGAACTGTGTGTTCCAGTGATATTAATTTTTGAACAAGATTAGTTCCAACAAACCCGGCACCTCCTGTTACAAGAATGCTTGCCATTTGTTATTCTCTGAGTTTAAAGTTTGTTTCTTCATTTCTCACATCAGGGATAGCCTTTATCTGACTTACAATTTCATGAGTTTCCAGAATTTTATTTCTAACCTCATCCATCTTATCGATTCCCATAATATTGTGTATTTCAGCAGCTATAAAATCTATTTTACTCAAATCACAATTCATAAGGATAGAATGCTCCGCACCCTCTACATCAATTTTTAAATAATTTATTCTCTCTATCTCTAAAAGATCAAAGATATCATCTAAGCTGATGGTCATAATTTTGTGATAATCTGAAGTATTCGCTCCTGCATGATTTAGGATCGATTTACTACCTGAATCCTTAGAGTTTGCAGAGTAAATTTTAACTAGATCTCCACTATTACTAGTAACAGCATAGTTAAAACCAAAACAGTTTTTTATTCCTTTTGATAAAACTCTTGATGTTCCCTTTAAAAAATTTGAAAAGTTTGCTTCAAAATAAAAAATCTCATCAAACCTATCATGATATTTTTTTTCAAATAAACACATATTTGAACCCAAATCTACCGCTACAGTTCTTTTTACATAATCAGGTATAATGTAATTGCCAAGATTTGGTTCGCGGTCGGCATTTTGAATCCTAAAATTACTCATTTTTCCATCCTCTTTCTAAGCATCTTAGCACAATAGCATCTCTTTGTGTGTAGAATTCAAAATGATTTCTACTATTGCTTGTAGCTTTTTCATCTACGCCCAACTCATAGCCACGAAGAGAACTGAACATTTCTAGCTTATCTTTCGGATGGGGAGGGCAATAAGTAGATACATTGCCGTACTTTTGTGCTGTATAGCAGAAATGAATATCTTCTCCATTGTCATAGGTTAATGGCTCTTCCATCCAAAGATATTTTAACCATTCTTTTTTTCAAATGATGCTGTTTTCAACAAATGTTAATGAAACAAATAAAATATTGATAATCATTTTTATAAAATTAATATGCCTGTGTATAAGTCCAAATAAATTCTTTTTTATCTTCCATATTATTTCCAACCAGCTGCTGTCATTACCTCTAATGCATCAGCTTGTTTAGCGCCATAACTTGAAACTTTATTTTTTAGATCTTGTTTAAAATCTAATCCTATATTGTTCACAACTAGCGGGCTTGGAGAAACACCATCGATCATTGGAAAC